>PVJC01000892.1:84459-106950 GCA_004026665.1 Murina feae | reverse complement strand
CTTAATGTTTTTATCTATAAAATTCACAGACTGGGGCAAGTAGTGACACCTACTTTGCTGAAAAGTAAAATAAAGCTAGAAATATTAGAGCTCTTGGAGCTTCCCAGCCCTCAATTAGACTTTACCCTTCAGACCCTGGACCCACCCCACCCTCCTTACTCTCTCAAGGTCATCTGGACATGGGGAACTGGATGGCCCTCTCCAAGATGATGTTCATCTGTATGACCCTCACATCTCAAGGAACATGTGTCTGCCAGGAAGTTGACGTCAGGGCTTGCCACACTTCAGCAACTGTAACAGGGCAAAATGAACTTCTATTCAAGTAAACCCTTTCCAAACGCCATGATGGACACTAATAAGCTGAGAGCTTATCTGTGTGCGACTTGCATTAGCTGTAAAGTGGAAGCTCTTCTTCCGAATGAGAGACTCCCGTACACCAGTAAGTGTGATCATCCGAGGAGAAGGGCATTTTATTTCTATATTTTTTTTGCTCAGGATATCAGACCTGCTAGTCTACATTTCCACGGGTTCATAAGCTTTCAATTAGATACTCAGTTGAATATAAATCATTTTTTCCAGTGATCCTGGCAGAGGAATGTTTGGGGGGGAAAAAAAGAAAAAAGCTTTGCAAACAAGAGGTCTCGTCAGCTCAATATTATACTTTGTCATTAATGACACTGACTGTTTGCATTCATTATTCAGCCCAACTTAACAGTAATTTGTGCCTGAGAGCAGGAGCAAAGGGGGGGGATGAGGGCTGGAGAGAAAGTGTTTATATTAGAAATTCTTTTAAAATAGTATCTCTAATGCACAGTGAGAAGGAATATGATTTTCACCATTTAAATTCAATTATATGCACAGTGGTTTTGCCTTTCTCTTAAATGATGAAACGGTCCTACGGAGCCCTAAGTGTGGTGACAGCTTGAGTATATGTATCATTCTTTCTTTTCTTGCACTGCTTCCTACATGTACATTCATTTCCAAATTAATTATCCTTCAGTGGAAAGCTCTCTTTAGGTTCTCTTTTTAGAGACACTTCAAGATATAAAGAGAATAGCTCTTAAGACCTCAGGTTGCATAGGATCATTTCGCCCATAAGCATGTTTATGCCTCCAGGAGGCCTCAGGCATGGACTGAGGCACAGAAATTACTGGGAGGAAAAGATGAACACCCACCCCACAAGATGGACAGATTCCCAAGGGGAGGTGACCTCAGAACAAGCAATTACAAGGAGGTGCTGAGAAAGGGCAGTGGGGTGTAGGGTGACCGCATGGACCACAGAGGCAGCTTTTGATGCAGGACGTTGTTGGGCAAGAATGTTGAGAAAGGCTGGTCTGGATCCAGGGCCTGTGTACACAAGCAAGACAGTGTGAGTTGTATATGTATCTATTCAGTAATTATTACATAGAAGATTTTTCATGTATATATCACTAGAGGCCCAGCACACAAAAATCATGCATGGGTACAGTTCCTAGGCCTGGCCTGTGATCAGGGGCATCTTCCCCAGCTACCAGCAGCTGGGCCTGCCCCCCACCGCCACCCACCCCTGGTTCCTCATTCTCCAGCAGGCTATCGGAGCCTGTCGGCCAGGGGAAGGAACCATGAAGTTGGCCAGCAGGTCTCGATTGGGCGGTTGGGGTCTGTGAGCTGGGACCAGCTCTTGCATTGAGAATCTGGCCCCTGGTGGTCAATGCACATCATAGTGACTGGTTGTTCTGCAGTTCAGTTGATTTGCATATTACCCTTTTATTATATAGGATATGTATACATATAAATGTTTATATAGCTATTTACGTATGTTTGGCTAATGTAATGAAGAACACTAGGCAATACCTACATAGAAGAACCATTGTTGGAACTTCTGGTCACTGGGATTGTGCTGGTCAGTGGGCACACTCAGGCCTATTCCAGCCTCAATGACAATCAGTACATTGGCAATCAGTGCAAGAAAACCATATATTTATTCTTACAACTGTTCTATCTAAAAGGATAATGCATTTAAAGTACCTGGCATATGCCAGGAACTCAATACATATTCATTTCTTCACACTCTCCTCTCCTTCCTAATTCCATCTTATTTTACCACCAGGCAAAGAAGGTCACATTGGAGGAATGAGCATTGCAGGGCCATCCTCCTCCAGGCTTCTTAGAAAATTATAGAGTCAGATGGGGCCAGGAGTCTGGTGATGTTTGGGTGAGAGACAGAGTTAAATTAAGGTTTAATCTCAGCCCCTTCCATGTGTTACCCAGGCTGTGTAGAGCCAAAAGCTTGCAAGAGAGTCAATGCTGAATTTTCTCACTAATCTGATGAGAGGAGAGAGAGATGGAAAGAAAGAAAATGAGAGAGAGGAAGAAGCAGAGTTCAGATGGCTAATTTTCTCGCCAGCAGATACTGGAATGCTTCCATTAGAGAATATAAAAAGAGACAAAGAGAAATAATAACTGAAGATGGTCTTTGTTGGCCAGAAAAAGTTATCATTCTGCCAGGGTAGAGGGCAGTGGGAGAGTGAATGGATGGAATAGGGACTCGGGGGGACATATTTCATTTTAATGTAGTAGTCACTTTGGTACCTCTATCTGCACATTCAATTAGCATATGAGGGAGAAATAAAAGTTTCTCGCAGGCCAGCCTGCATTGTAAGCTCAGGGGATGGAGCTGAGTACATGCAGTGATCTTTCCTCGCTTTCCTTGGAAAGGACTTTCCACCTCTCTGTTGGCCTCCAAAGATAAAGAAAATGGATATGTTCATTCTTTTCCTTGTCCATTTCTTCAAGAAAGAAAAGATTTAAGTGTCATTTTAAATAAAAGCAGTTGAGCAATTGTCTTTTTTGTTCAGTTTTCCTCATCTTCAGAGTCACAAAAATCAACCTTCTATGCCTGTCCCTTATCTCCCATCCTCTCTCAAGTGCATTTTACTGATTCACTACATGTTGACCTGAAATATGGCCCATGTGTCCCTCCACTCTCACCAAGGAAGTACATGGGAAATGGCCAGATGAGATTTGCATGGTAATTCATTCTGTGGCCATGGTCCTCAGCTCTGTCTTCCTTCACATGCCCCTCATGTTTCCAAGTCTCCAGTTCAAATGGTTTGCTCTGTGTTCCCCTGAATCATTCCTTTACATACTAAGTGCACAGAGGCCCTTGACTCCTGACTTTCAAAATTCTACTAAGTCTTCAACATTCTGTCAAATTCTATTCGCCAGGCCTCCCTGTCCCAACCCACCTCAGCTCAAACTTGGGTGTGGCTAAAATCAGAAGAATTCATTTATTTATCCATTCAGATGTGTCACATATATGGAGGATTTTCCAAAAATGGCCATAATATTTCTAGTTCTGTATGTTCTTCCAAAACCTTAGCACTTCCCAGCAAGAGAAGTCCACATCCCTGTAACTGGGAAGCATTTGTGACTGTAGACTTAACTGTTAAGAGACCAGAAGTGATACTGTGTGACCTCTGACACTTGATAGATAAAGAAAATATAGTCCTTGTCTGTTTCTCTGTCTTGAGATGTCACTCGTAGAACCTACACGTTGTGAGGAAGTCCAGGCAAAACAATGAGGCTGCATGGAGGTGTCTCCATCAGTGACAGCCTGTAGCCAATATCAAGAGCCAGTCATGGGGATGAATGAGCATTCAGATGGTTCCAGCCAATGAGCCCCTCCTCACTCAAGTATTCTAGCTGAGGCTCCAGATACCTAGGGAGAGACAAATCCATCCCCATTTTGCTTTGTTTATATGGCTGACCACAGAATCTATGAGCCTAATGCCAGTCATAGAAATAAAAAATAGAACACCATTCATTAACTCATCCATCCATTCATCCATTTACCTAAGACACCTTCACTGATGCCCCACTTTGTGTCATTGATGATGGGGTTGGGGTATGCAGAGATGGAGAAGTGAAGCTGCCTGCCTTGAAGAGCTCAAATACATGCCAATCATTCTACTATTGATCCCAAATAGCCATAGAGCACCTTCCTATCATCCCATTGTAGACTTTTACAGTCATTCAATTATGCATGTGTTTCTGCTTTGCCATTCTAACTATGCTTCTTTAGAATAAAGGATCAACTCTACACTTCCCATGGTACATAGCACAGTTTATAAACTGAAAAGATGTTCAATATAGACTTGTTAATTAAAAAAATGTGTTCATATGCTGGTATTAGGTTTTCCAGGCCCCAAGCACATACTAGTAAGCTAATTACATTTTGGAAAGACTTGAATGAATGAAACCATCCTGAGAATAGGAGAAAAGCAAGAAAGTCATCAACACTTTTTCAGTCCTTACTATATGACAAGCAACTGCTATTTCATTAAATACACACAGACATTCCATAAAAATATATGATCATTACACATTTAGACTTTAATCCAGACTGACTGTGTTGCATGGCTACTGAGTCTGATGCTGGGAGTCTAGCCCAAACTGAGAAACCCATCCTGGCCACTGTGGCAGCTTTCAACCATGAAGATAAACACAGTTGACATTGCCTTCAAGATTGATGCACTGGCTGCCCTGAGAAGAATGCTTTTATTTTTTAATATATATATTTTTTATTGATTTCAGAGAGGACGAGGGAGGGAGGGAGAGAGAGAGAGAGAGAGAGAGAGAGAGAGAGAGAGAGAGAGAGAGATCCTGAGAGAGAATAATTGGTGGGCTGCCTCCTGCACTCCCCCCACCAGGAACCAAGCCTGCAACTCTGGCCATGTGCCATTGACCAAAATCAAACCCAGAACCCTTTAATCACAGGTCAACACTTTATCCACTGAGCAAAACCAGCTAGGGCTCTTCTATTTTTTAAATATACTTTTATTGATTTCAGAGAGGAAAGGAGAAGGAGAGAGATAGAAACATCAATGAGGAGAGAGAATCATTGATTGACTGCCTGCTGCATGCCCCACAATGGGGATTGAGGCCACAACCCAGGCATGTGCCCTGACCAGGAATCAAACCAAGACTTCCTGGGTCATAGGTCAATGCTCAACCACTGAGTCAAGCTGGCCGGGTGAGAACTCTTTCAATGTGCAACTTTCCATCTTCTGTGCCTCTGCTGAGTGAGGACGTGGTCCCTGTGCCCATTCTGGTTGCCTCCTCTTTCGATGGTCAGTCTCCAGCTTCATGGAAAATATTCTCTATTAATACTCCCAATGCACCAATGAAAAAACAAGGCACTGGACTTAGACAAACTAGTTTAATGTCCTCAAGAAGCCTTAAAATTAAAAAAAAATAATCTTCATGACAAAGGCTCTGCTTTAATTTTTACTTTTATATGTTTGTGAACAGGAGTGTCATGAATCATTACTAAGAACTTCAGTGAGCACAGAAGGGAAGCTGAGGACTGAGGCGCTATATCCTTTAAATGCTGAAAGCAGCTTCTTTATCCATTTGTCTATCAATGGACACTTGGGCTGCTTCCATATATTAGCTATGATTGTATTATTGTAAATAATGCTGCAAGGAATATAGGGGTGTACATACATCTTTGAATTAATGTGTGTGTTTTTTATTTGTTGGGATACATATTCAGAATTGGAATTGTTGGGTCCTATGGTAGTTCTATTTTTAATTTTTGATGAATCTACATACCAGCTTCAGCAATTTATAATCCCACCAAGAGTGGATGAGGGTTTCCTTTCCTCCACATCCACATCAACACTTGTTGTTTGCTGATTTATTGATGGTAGCTATTCTGACAGGTGTGATACATATACACAATGAAATATTAGCCATATAAAAAGAATGAAATCTGGACATTTGCAGCAACATAAATGGACCTAAAGGGTATTGTGCTAAGTGAAATAAGTCAAACAGAGAAAGACAAATACCGAGTGATTTCACTGATATGTGGAATCTAAAAATAACAAAATAAATGAACAAACAACACAGAAGCACATTCATAGATACACAAAACAAAATTAATGGCTGCCAGAGAGAAGGGGAGGATAGGAGGGCTGGATGAATAGGTGAAAGGGATGAAGAAGTACAAATTGCCAGTTATAAAAGCAGTCACATGGATGTACTAAAAATACTACAGCATAGGGAATAAAGAATATTGTAATAACCATGGGTGATGTCAGATGGTCACATAACCTATATAAATGTCTAGTCACCATGCTGTTCACTGGAACCTTATATAATATGGTGTGTCAATTGAAAAATATATGAAATTAAAACATGAGAAAATTGAAATCCCAACTAGCCCTGCTGCTGGGCTCTGAGTCAGAGGGAGCAGGCGGAGAGACTGGATCTGAATAGACCATATTTCTTGAGGTGACCCTGAAAGCCTGCATTTTCACAAACAATCATTGTGTGCTGAAGCTGCTGGTGTTAGCATCTAGAGCAGTGGTTCTCAACCTTCCTAATGCCACGACCCTTTAATATAGTTCCTCATGTTGTGGTGACCCCCAACCATAAAATTATTTTCATTGCTACTTCATAACTATAATGTTGCTACTGTTGTGAATCATAATGTAAATATCTGATATGCAGGATGGTCTTAGGCGACCCCTGTGAAAGGGTTGTTCAACCCCCAAAGGGGTCATGACCCACAGGTTGAGAAATGACGTAACTGCTTATCAAAAGAAACTGCTGTGTCTGGAATTATTCTCCGGATAGCAGGATTTCATACAAGAAATTCCAAGAGTCCCAGAAGCTTCTGGGTGACATATGTGGATCTAAAGATGGAGACACTTTTCCTCCCAACAAAGCCCTCCTACGATGCCTTTGGAGAATGGGGTAATTGGAATCAGATCCTCTTGACACCATTAACCCACACCTTCCTTTTGAAACTAGGACATTGAGGCTGCAAGAGGTGGGTGTCTTTTGCCCAAGGTCCTGCCATGGTTAGGAAGAGTTGTGACCATCTCTGAACAGGTCCATGGAGGTGGCACACTCTTGCTCGGTACATTCTGCCCAGGTTCCCTCACCTGGTCTGGGGTCCAGCCCCTTCTCCACCTTCTGCCTTCTGCCTCACTGTGAGCCTTTTGATTCAGGCCTCACTACTTCCAAAGGGCTTTTCCAGTGTCTCTCTTTTTAGCTATACCTTTACCTAGAAGATGGTCAGAAAGATGTCAGGGAAAACTTCTATAGGGACTTGGGATGACAGTCATAAAAATGGGAGCGAATCATTCAAATTTAAATGTGTAGACAGAGCCAGCTAAAGAAAGATGTATGCTGGTTGGAACTTGCTGGAACTGGCCCCTGGTAGCCAGTAAGGGTGTGGCATAACCTGACTGGTTTGCTCAGTGGATAGAGTGTCAGCTTGTGGAATAAAAGGTCCCAGGTTCGATTACGGTCAAAGGCATGTACCTTGGTTGCAGGCACACCCCCAGTAGGAGGTGTGAAAGAGGCAGCTAATCGATGTTTCACTCTCATCGATGTTTCTAACTCTCTATCTCTGTCCCTTGCTCTCTGTAAAAAAATCAATAAAATGTGTTTTTTTTTTTTAAAGAGTGTGGCATGGACCACAGATGTGGTCTGAAATGTTGGGCAGGCTGATCCAGATGACCATTGAGATATGTTCTCAATAATGCAGAACACTATGTCTTCTGCAGTTCAGTTCAAAGTTGCCATTGTATGAAGCTATTCTTTACTCAGTCCCTCTCCAAATGTCCTCTTCTCCTTTGTGTGGCTCCATGGCTCTATTGCCATTACAATAATAAGAAGAGTAAATATTGTTAATAACAGCAGCAGCAGCTACAACAGTAAAGCCACCATTGAATGCTCCCATGCCAGGTCTAATGTTAAATGAGTGATTTACAGTGAAAACTATCCTGTGAGAGGGAAATTCCTCTCTGATTTCAGAGAGGAATACATAGGGAGAAAGAGATAGAAGCATCAATGATGAGAGAGAATTATTGATTGGCTGCCTCCTGCATAACGCCTATTGAGGATCGAATCTGCAACCCCAACATGTGCCCTTGACAGGAATGGAACCTGGGACCCTTTAGTCCACAGGCAGATCCTCTCTTCTCTGAGCCAAACCAATTAGGGCAAAATCCTTTTTTTAAAATATATTTTTATTGGTCTCAGAGAGGAAGGGAGAGGGAAAAAGAAAGAGTTGGAAACATCAGTGATGAGAAAGAATCATTGATCATCTGCCCCTTGCACACTTCCCACTAGATATTGAGCCTACAACCTAGGAATGTGCCCTGACTGGGAATTGAACCATGATTTCCTGGTTCATAGGTCAACTCTCAACCACTGAGCCATACTGTCTGGGTGGGGATTTCTTCTCTATTCCACTTTACTTATTAGAAACTAAGGCACAAATAAGTCAAATAATTTCCAGAAAGTCTAAAGCACAGTAGCCAAGGCATGTCTTTCTCCAGTGCTCACCCCTTCACCACCTGGCTCCTCTCTACCTGCCATCTGCTGCTCTACAAGGACCTGGGAACTGTTTTCTGACTTTTGTTTCTTTTTTTCTCTTCTGCTTGACTGTGAGCTTCTGAAGGACAAAGACAAAGGGCTTCCAAGACAGCAGGGGCTCACAAACATGTGTAAATGGAGCGGTGATGGCCCTGGAAAGTTGGAAACTTAGGATTGTATGTGGACATCATCCTGTATCATCACCTTGTGAATGGAACAAGCACAGAGCCTGGCATGAAGGGAACACATGGCAGAACCATTTTCTTATTCCCTCTCTCCTTGTCTAATTAACTGGCCCTTTAAATCATGACTGCACTGTCACTAAGTTTCGCTGCATCAAGGGCTTTTCCTAAAATGGGACACTTCAGTCTGATTGCTTCCAATTACATCCTCACTTGATGTGAATCAAATCAAGACTTTGCTGCCTAACACCCCATGATCTCATCTCAATAAAAACCCACCAACACGTGTGTAGATGTGACAAAGAAGAAAGGATCCTCGCGAGTCCCCTAAGTGCAGAGAGGCCAGTGCCCACAGAGGCCTCCCTCGTCATCCCTGAGGCGGGCATGAGGGAAAGATGAATGGGAATCATGGCTGCCCTCAAAGCATCTGGTGAGAGAGAGGGACACCTCTTCTAGATCATCCAGCATCTTGATATTAACCAAGGGCATTTGAGACCATCGCATAGAACTTTCCTCAGATTGTCTTAGACTCCATTGCATGTGACGTTCTTCAGTGAAAGAAGTCTATAATCAAATAACTATGGGGCACCCCCATGTAGGAAGTTTGATGGTGTCCACAGGCACATACAAATCTCTGAAATGCACAGAGAAGAGATTTCTACTCCAGGACAATCCCATGAACTGCACGCCTCCTCCGCAGTTGCAGACTGGATGGTTAGTTACTGATCACGCATTCTCCCCAGCTCCCTTGCTCACAGAACTCTGAGTTCATTCACACTGGTAATACCCCAGACTAAAGTGCTGCATTCCCCATCACCTCTTGCAGCTGAATGTGGTCATGTGATTACATTCTGAGCCATGAGCTAAAAATGAAAGTGTCATAAGGGACTTCAGGAAAGGCAATTGAGAGGGTAATGAGAGATCCAGGGGAAGCACCATTCCGTTCACCAGGCTTCAGACTTCCTCACTCCTGTTCCATGGGATGGAGATATGATGGCTAGCCATCTTGAGCCATAACACGACCCTGAAGTTCAGAGCCATGGTGAAGAATGGTAGAGAAGAAAAGTTGAGGAATCAGACCAGCCCAGGACTGCTTATCCCTGGACTTTCTTCACTTGAAAGAAAAGTACATTTCCATCTTGTTTAAGCTGTTATTATTTATGATCTCATGTATTAGGACTGAAATGCAATTCCTGATTAAATTAATCATCGGGACCCTTGTCCATTTAATTACTAACATCTTTTAGAACACATTTTGGAAAACAGAGATCTGATGCAACCCTGAATCTGTACATTGCAGGAGGCAGCCAGAGCCCAGAGAAAGGTGTGACTTATCAGCCATTACACAGCTGATCAGCTGCAAATCTGGATTTGGCCCAAACAGCTTGAAAACTGGCCCCTTGCTCTCACCTCTCTGGGGCCCATTCTGAACTCATTGTGGATGCACAGTACAAACGGCTAAGTGCACGGAAGGCAGACCTTCCTGTGCCTTGGAGAGAAGCTGAGAGAGCCTGGGAGAGGGAGTGTGCCCTCTCCAGGTGATCGAGTGCTGGAACGTTGGACCCTGGGCTTTTAGGGAGACTTGAAACCCCTTGTCCCTCAGGCAGGAGGGAGTCTCTGTAAGAGAAGACAGTGGGTGCCAGCAAGAAAGACACTTTTGTCTTCTTGCCTTTCAATTCCAAGTCTATCAAGAAGACCTTCCTGCCCTGGCCGACTTAGCTCAGTGGATAGAGAGTCGGCCTGCAGATTGAAGGGTCCCACGTTTGATTCTGGTCAAGGGCATGTACCTTGGTTGTGGGTACAACCCCAGTAGGGGGTGTATAGGAGGCAGCTCATCGATGTTTCTCTCTCATTGATGTTTCTAACTCTCTATCCCTCTCCCTTCCTCTCTGTAAAAATCAATAAAATATATTAAAAAAAGAGAAGACCTTCCAATCTGCCCTGAAGGATGCCACTGAGGATGGATTGTGAGTGCTCACAGCTGGTCTCACTAAGAGGCCCATTATACTACTGAGGAGCCTGCACGTGGCTGCAGTGGCAAACGTATGGCCCCTGTGTGATGGGGCAGGAGGAAACCAACCCAATCTGCGCCAAGCCAGCTCAGCCAAGGGTTCGAAAGCCTAAGTGAGGCAGTGAAAGGATGAAGAAATGACAGACAAAGAGAATAAGTTTGGTCTAGGTAGATCTTCCTGTGCCTGACTGAGACCACAGAGAGAGATCCAGAGGCAAGCTGAGCCTTTATTTTATAGCCATAGGTAAACAAGGTAGTGGTCACCATAGTTACAATGTTCTTGTGAGTTTCACTTGTTTTGGCAGCACTTGCTGCACCTCCCACAGCCCATTAGCTGCCTAAGAAGGATCTAGGGAGCATCATAAGGTCAAGCGTAATTATGCTAAGAGGACTGTGCCCCCTAAGCTGGGACTTGTGGCTTTGCCAACAGGTCAGTCTGAGGCTTAACCCTATAGCCGTGCCCTACACCAATCTATCCAGGCTATGGACACAAGCTCCTTCTGCTCCGTTTCTCCTAACTCTAAGTGAGAGTGCACACAGATCTGCACACTCAGGCATGCACACCTACACGGGCAAGCCTACAGATGCACACGCAGGCATGCACACACAGGCGTGCACAGACACATGGACATGTACACACTGGTATGCACACATATGTTCACACATGAGCCCCACCACACACACACACACACACACACACACACCATGTTTTCGCCCTGTGAAATTCACTAGGAGAAGTGGAAGCAGGCAAAGGGGGAGTTCTATTATCAATGATCCCCATTGTTGGACAAAGTTTAAATTATGATGTAGTTACCTGGGCTTCCTGACAGACTGCATCAGCACACCTCTGGCACAGAGCCCCGGTTCCTTTCCCATCTTCCTTTGAGTCCTGGATACAGGCAGCACACTTTTCCATCAATGAACAGATGTGTCTAAAACCTGATTACCAGGCTGCATCACAACAAGGGATCCTCAGCCGCCATTCATGCCAATTCTCTACGATGAAATACCGAATCCTTGGATGATTCATAGGTTGCATCTCCCTAGAATTTACCAGTGTCTGGAGTCTTTTTTCCTACAAATTCCTAGTCACTCAATCTTAAAGGATTGTTTAAAACGTGGGGTGGTATTTCACAATGTATACCCCGTAAGTTCTCTCATTTTCTAAGGTATATGCGGCATTTGCATAGACTTTTCCCCCTCCTCTTCGATAGGCCAAGGCCAACTAGGATAACAAACAACTCCCAGGTCTCAGAAGTTTAGCAAATAAAATTTTACATCTTGTCTCTTGTTATCATTGCCCAATGAGGTCACTGGAAGGGGGTGTTTTTCTCTGGGCCAGGGGCTGGCAAATGACAATCCAGGTGCTCCCGCCAGCCTCTCATATGTTTTTATATGTAGTCTTATTGGAACAGAGCCATTCCTATTCATTGGCCTGGGGAAGATACGCCTGCTGACTCTTCAGGGAATCCCTCAGGGAATCCCTTCTTCTGTCTGCTGGCCCCTCTGCTCCATTCTAGGTGATGAGAACGCAGAGTGTATGGGTGGGAGGTCTTTGTCATGGTTATGGGTGGAAGTGACATACAAGACTCTCACTCACAGTCTACTGTCCAGGCCTCAGGTATGTGACTACACTGTCCTCTCAGGGGTGCTGAAAACCAGTGCCTATCTTTGCACCAGGAGTCATGGGCCACACCTGTGAGCACCCAGGGTTCCTGTTCCTCCTGTTCCTCTTGACTTCAGCAGCTCTATCTAGGCGGCCGTGGCTGCCTGGCTTCTCTCCGTCCTACCTCTCACATCCTCCCCGTAGTGCTCACCATGTGACCCTGCCCCAGGTTAGGCTCCCTGACCTTTGCTTCTATGGTTGGGACTCCCTCCTCTGCATTCCTAGTGCCAGTATCCATCTTTCCTTTCCTGCTGGGTCAGCCCTGCAATCTCCTGCCATTTCCTAAAACAACTTCAGAAGCACCTGTGGATCTATCACTCTGGACGCTGTCATGTTCCTTCAAGGTCTGACAGAAGCCCTGATCTGGCTGCTACTTTCCATGGTCTCACTGAGTGCACTGTCTTCTTTTCACCTGCTGCCCATACCCACATAGTGGCTGGTGTGCACATTGCTCCCTCTGCCTGAAAAACACTCCTCAACCACCTAATCCATGTCAACACTCCCATGCTTCCATCCCACTAAACTACAGACATCACAGTTGCTTATTATTCACCCATTCTATCCTTAGAGTGAGCACATGGTAGATGACCAAGATTGGTTTAAAGGAATGAATGAATCAGTAAACACCTGTTGGATTCTTACACACTTGTGTGCGGATGAGCTTGCATCTTTCCTTTCTCTGATGTCTCATAGCTGTACTCTTTCTGGGGAGCCCAGCATTCTTAGTCAGCATGAGCTATAGGTGTGCATTTGATATAGTGCTTAATTGGCTGCGCGATTCTCATGGAAAAAAAGAGTCATCGTTGGCATCACAGTGCCCAGCACATGGTAGATGCTTAATGAATGCATGATCCATGGACAAATGAGTGAAGCTCAGTTCTTTCTTGGGGATTCTGACCCAGACACATGCTCTAAGCCTCATATCACTTCCTCAAGGTGGGAATGGAGAGTCCAGATATTAATCTTAGAATGAGAAATGTCTTTCTCTCTTGAAAAGGGCTTGAAAGGCTTTAAATCACAGCCAAGGAGACTCAAGGTTAAGTAACAGCTTAGGTCCTCAAGCAGCACAGCTCTTCCCGCTCCATTATGCACAGGCAGGAATTAAGAGTCTAACATCAGGATGAATAACTTTGGACTTGGTTGAAATATAAAGAGACAAGAGGGGAAAAAAAGAACTGGACCCTAAATAGGAAATTTTTGGAATGTTATATCTGGTGTCACACTAACTGTGTTTAATTATGGCATTGTTGTGCAGCAAAGGCATTCACCCTCTAAAAGCACCTGGAATTTGGGAAGTCGGAATGGACACCAAGTGAAGCAGCTGTACTCTCTTCCATTTTTCATTTGCTGATATAGTTCAAAAACTCGTCAGGCAACTGAGTTATTTCCTCAAGAAGGCTAAGAGCTTCTTTGTAGTCCAGAGTTGAAAACTCTTTTCCTTGTTTGGTCTTTGGACTTTGAAAATACCCAAAGAAAGAGACTGGATCTCCTTAAGATGCTACTGTAACTTGGCTGCTAAATGCTCATTTCTTTGAGTGAGCTGTGAGATTCCTGGAGGGAATGGACCAGGCTTAGTCAATACTAATATTGTGATTGCATATAACTGATGCTTAGTAAGCATTTATTAAATGAAATAAAATGGATGATTGAATGAATAGATAGATAGATAGGTTGATTGATTGATTGATTGATTGATGAAAAGCTGAATGGATATATGGGTGAATGAGTGGGTGGTTGAGTGAGTGTATGGATGAATGAGGGGAGAGATATGGTGAAATGGATTCAGGGAAGAATGAGTAGTGGGTATATGGAAACATACATAGATAGAAGAGTGAATGATTAGCTGACAGAAATATGGAAAGATCAATGGATGGGATTCAGGTATAATGGATTAAAAATAAAATAAATGATTAATGACTGAGTGAGCCCAGGATTTTCAACTTAGTCCTCCTTATTCTTTACCTCCATACATGATGTATTTGGTGAAACAGAAAACAAGCTATTACATATTTAATGTAGTCATAGAAAGGTGACAACCTCAGCCATAAAATAGAGAGTTTACAGAACTTTTAGAAGTTAGAGAAATTGTTGGGGAATATGACTCCCTGGAAACCATAGTCCACAGATATTCTTGAGCAAAATTTAGATATTTAGTAAAACGTTGGCCTTCAAAGCTGCACAGAGAAGACTTACTTTGAAAATGCCACCTCCATTCCCTCTCTGTGTGTCTCTCTCTTTCCAAATCATTCTTGTCATTTCCACTAGGATAATTTTTCCAAGTCAACTCTGATCAAGACATTCCCGTTGCCCTGTTATCTACTGTGCAATTCCTGTTTTACAGGTGAGAAACTTGAGATTCAAGGGGAAATGTGACTGCTGAGAGCCCTCTGACAGCAATGTATGCTTTCCATGTGCTTGCTGTCTACTAATCCTATATAATAAAAGGCTAATATGCAAATTGACCAAATGGCAGAACGACCAGTCACTATGATGCACACTGACCACCAGGGGCAGATGCTCAATGAAGGAGCTCCCCCTGGTGGTCACTGTGTTCCCACAGAGGGAGTGCCACTCAGCTGGAAGCCAGGCTCATAGCTGGAGAGCACAGTAGCAGTGGTGGGAGCCTCTCCAACCTCTGAGACAGCACTAAAGATATCTGACTGTTGGCTTAGGCCCACTCCCCTAAGCCTTCTGTTGGACATTTCCTGAGGGTTCCTGGACTGTGAGAGGAGACAGGCCGGGCTGAGGAACCCCCTCTGCTCCCTCCCCCTACAATGCATGAATTTTGTGCACCAGGCCTCTAGTATCTAATAACTATTGAGTAAGCAGATGTTAACTAATCTGATTTCCATCATTCAATCCTGAGCTCAGATTGAGGAATGAAGGGGTGGCCATCTTTTCATGTCATTTTCTGTGTGATATTAAACTGGTCTCTGCAAATTCCCATTTATTAAATTTCTCATATTTTTCACTTACATTTAATTCCTCCAGGACTTTTACAATATGTTTAAGCTGAAACTGTGACATTGTTTTCTTATATGGCAATCCCAGATTTCCTTTAAGATTGGACATAAGGATCAGGCAATGGCATCTGCCCATGAGACAATCTTTACCAGATGAGACCTTTTCCAAAAGAGAAACTGACATGCTGATTTCAGTGTTTTGGGAAGTAGAGAGCATGTACCCTCATGTCCATTTCACTAATTCCACTTACTCTTTTCACAGGATTTGAAGATGGAGCCTGTGTCTGAGTTTTATGTATCCAGGGTCCAGCAGAGAATCAGGCATGGGGAGACATTCAATGAATACTCACCAAATAACTGAAATGACTCTGTTGTTAGCTAACTGCTCAGAACTTCAATTTCATCTGCAGAATGGGTATAATAAGGACAGCTATGGGCAACTCTGGAAGGATGGATAGGAAGACGAATGTATGGGTAGACAGCCTCATGAGAATGACGGTCAGAATATGAGCTTGGGAATGAATCAGGTTCGAAGTCAGGGTGTCTAAGACAACTTGGGGAGTGACCTTGGACTTTAGCCCTTTAAACTTCAGTATCTCTACTCATAAAATGGGGATCACAATAGAACTTGCTCTCTAATTACCAGATAAAGACACTGGACTCCAAGTTCATTTTTAATGTTAGATAAACCACACCTGATGTTTATTCTATGTATGCCCCAGGCAATACTCAGAACATGCACTGAAAATGTGTTGTTTTTCTAAAATTCAAATGCACCTGGTGCCCTGTGTTTTCTGTGCATCAGATAGAATGACACATGTAACTTGCATGACACATACTCAGGGACATTCACCATTATTTTCTTCTGTGTGCTCAATAAATAGTAACTCCAGTCTCCCTTCCCCTTTTAAAATAATCCACACCACTCCCATCTCACCCCTCCCGCCTCCTGCCTCCCTCACCCCTGCCTCTGCCTCTTAATCTACATGGAGATGTCAGGAGGGGTCTCAGATGTAAAAAGGGAGCCAACAGCTGCCTCAGAAAGAAGTTGCTGTCAGTTGAAATGAATGCCAAGCTAATAGGCCTATTAATAATGAGCTTTATTATAGGAGGCCACTTACGTTAATAATTCTCTGTATTTGGTATTTGACGCTGTGACATTTATACTGAGCTGAATGGTGGCTGTGTGTGTATGTGTGTGTGTGTGTTAAAGCCATTTAGCTCACTTTTACTCTGAATGCAGCTGCAACATTGGAGAGCAGAAAGTGTTTTATTTAAACACATACACACACTTGGCACACACGCACCTCCTGGAATTCTACTTTGCCTGCTGGGTGTCCTGCAGCTTGGGTGCCTCAGGGCCATTGCAGAATGGATGAACAGAGGCGGGGAGAGGTCAGGGAGGAGGCCGAGCACCAGTTCTTACCTTTTCACCCTGTGATTGTCAGTCCATTCCGCCCCCACCCTTGCCCCCTGAGCCTCTCAGGGCAGCTTTAACCTGATTTGCATGCTGGGACTTCTCCCTACAGTCCCTGGAATGGTGACAGGGCCTAATTAGCATTTCCACCCCCTCTCGCCTCTTTTATATTTGACGACAGTGCCTGAGCAGGAGGGGAGGTTTAACTAAACCCAGATTAAGAAGCAGCCCTCTGGTTCTGGAAGTTAGAGGCATCAACATTACCAGCGGGGGTTGAGGGGGGTCGGGGAAGGGGGGCTTGGCAAGGAGGGGCTGGGGCAGAAGGAATATTCAGTTACATGGTGGGGACTGCAGGCTACAGTGCAGGCATTTGTATTTAAATGCATCCACTGGAGGACCCAAGCAAACAGTACCAGCCCTGTGCCCCACTGAAGGTCCAGTGGCCTCAGACAGGTAACACAGCACATCCCAAACCACACGCCTGCACACTGATCAAGCTCGGGTTCCAACTCCACCAGGGGGCGTGTCCACTGTGATCTGCCATCTTGCAATGCAGGTATCAGCTGGGAGCCTCGGTCTGTCTACATGCAGGTCATCCAGGTGGTGCCAGGAGCACCCACCGCATCTCTGTGACTCATAGGCAGTCCTCAAGCAGGGAAGGGGGCAGGGCATCCATCGCCGTCACCAGCAGCTGGTTAGAAATGCAGAAGGGTGGGCTGAATCAGAAGCTGCATTTTAGCCAAATCCCTCGGGGATTCCTCTGCATTAAAATTTGAGAAGGTGCACAGTAGAGCTTCCTTGGACAGACAACAACCTTGCCTTGAACTTGTCATGTGACCTGCAACTGCCCTTCTCACAGCTCAGTCTGTCCCCTTTCTAGGCACACCTCACATCTCAATGGGGACAGTCCTAGGGAACTAATCCTCACATCCAAGTCCCGAGGACAGGCACGGTGCCCCTCTGCAAGGCCAGGCTCTGGGCTCCACAAAGTCTTCCCCCAGTGGATGTCCCCACGTACCCTGTCCACCCCACCCCACCCCCGCTTGTAGGTTACTTTGGAGCTGTTTAATTAGCAGGTTAATTTGGAGGCCACTGGTGCCTGTACAAAGTACCCGCCAATTACAAAAAATGCATATATATATATATATATATATATATATATATATATATATATATTCAAAGCAGACTGCTCATAAAAGATCAAGCTAGATGAATTTTCTTAATAAGTGGTTAAAACATCTTAAGAGTTTCCGGCGCTAGTTCACTGCTCAAGGGTTTTCAATAAGATGCTCTGATGATGGAAGAACCACTTTTATCAAATATTAAGCTACTGTAAATTTACTGTAATTGAATAATTTGCCTCTTAGCCTTGGTTCACTGGGGCTGAAGCACGGTTTTCATCCCTAAGTGATCACTCCACAGTCTGTTTCAATATATGTCATGTCAAGCCCAGCTCATCTACGCCCCCGTTTGAGACTTAGTCATTTCAAAGCCAAGGGACCCTGTTAATGGCCTGGATGATTGACCATAAAGTATGTACGCATTTAGTTTTATTAAACTGTGATTAGGGTTTCGGCTTCCATATTTAAACTCAGAGTAGTTTGCCCAGCTTTTACGACTTTATGAAAGTGCTAATGTGAATTCCACAAAGGCTTTTTAAAGGAATCGAGGCAAAGGCAGCCCTTTTGGTCTAGTCCAAATAAGTACTAAGGAAATGAAGTCTCGACAACAACAGAAAAGCCCAGACACCAGCCGGCAGTAAATCAGATCAATACCCACATCTATAAATGCCATCTTAAGAGACGGTGAAGAAACAGAGCTTGAGTTTCCTCAGAGAACATCTGAATTTGTCCCCAGCTCTTACCATGTATTGGTTAAGTCACTGGGGCAGAAGACTTTCTAAGCCTCAGTTACCTCATCTGTGAAATGGGCAGCATGTTGCACCCAGGGAGAAAGTGAACGTGTCTGTGAAAGGTCTTGATAAAACGCTACAGTAGTGTTCCTGCACCATGCGCCTTGGAAACATCCCCTGGGCTTGTCTAAATTCAGATCCCTGGCTGTCATGCCTGTTCTGCTAAATCAGTATTTCTTGAAGATAGAACTCAAGAATCCACTTTTTTAAACATACGAATATTGGGTAATTTGCAAATGCATTAACACACAGGAAATGCACCTCTAAATATGTGTTTATTCTTATTGTGGCAGAGTAGTGGAGGAAAGTGATTGTACTTTGTTTTCTTCAATTATCTCTTCTTGTGGACATTGTAACATTTATGCATAACACACGAACAGTGGAGGCTCTCAGGACAAACTTTGTGCCCTTGGCAGAAGAAATAGGCGCAGGACAGAACAGCAGGAGGTACGCGTATTACACCTACATTATACCTGATTAGAACCCATCACTCACTGGGCCCAGGATGGTCCTCTTTTCCTTTTCAACTCTAACTTCTACTCATCCTTCTAAACCCAGGTTAAAATCACCTTCATTCTAAAATGTGTTCACACCCTGAATGGACAGGTGAGAACTATTTTCCCTTGATGTGCACCTAGGAAACACCAGGAATCACGGAATCACATAGGTGTTGGGAAGAATTCCATTCGGGCTCCCGAGATGCCCGCCCCTGGTGACACACCCTATAATCCCCTCTGTTTGAGTATGGGCATGGCTGGTGAAGCTGATGGGATGGTCACTCCCTTGATTAGGTCACGTTATGTAAGACGGCTGGTTGACGTCTTGACTCCCACCTGCTGAGTGTCTGAGCAGAGAACCCAGACTCTGTATCCATAGAAAATGTGAGATAACACATCTGTGTTGACGTAAGCCACAAGATTTCAATGCTTTGTGATGAACCAATAGATCATTGATGAAACAAAGGATACAGGTACTGACGATACCGAGGAGAGACTGCGGAGATTCCTGGGCCCCTGCTCATGAAAGCTTTTTATAGAACAACTGGGGGCCCAGCACATGATTAAATTGTGTGCGTGTAGGGTCCCCTAGATCTAGCCTGCCATCCTGGCCATGTCCACTGCCCCACGAAGCCTCTCAAGCTCCATGAGTGCTGCTGGCACCCCAGTGGTGAGTGGGGGAGGGCCCAAGAGGTGCCCCAGCACCTCCTGGTGACCGGTTGTTTGATCATTCCAACAGTTATGGCCTCATGACCACAGGCCTTTTATAATATAGATCTGTAGCCTTCACCTGGGGTCGGGGAGGGGTAGGTAGGAAGCCAGTCTAGTCAGACACAACTCATCATGCACAGTCAGAAGATGCAGGGCTTTGCACAAGTGGCACAGCACAGGAACGATTTTTCAACCAACCATACTGCAGCCTGAGGTTTCTGATTGCATTTGGGCTGGTGAGAATCCCACAGGCAGCCGGCCATGTCCACGGACCTTCCAATCCATCCTTTACACAAACGACAGCTTCAAGGTGCATTTCTGTAGTTTAGAGTGGGTATCGGCATTTTCCATCCGTCGGCTCCCAGTGGAACAGCCGGGCTCCAGGAGCATCGCCGGGGTGTCCAGGAATTGCACACTTTCTGTGGTTCGTCATAAAATTTCTCCCTCCCAACCATGTATTCCTCTCATGCCAAGAGCCCCTAGTATTTGATTCATAAACATAATCACCCTTGTTTACAGATGAGGACACTGGGTCAGAGATACGTGGCCCCTGTGAACTTGTAACAGCAACCCCAAAGGGACAGCGACTGCTCTTTCCACCTCAAGTGTCCCTGTGTGTGCAGGGATCATGCACTTACATACATACAGCATGCACATACATACACACATGATTCAATTTTGAAGAAGTAACTTCCAAACTCTTGTTCACCGAGCCAGCTTCCACTGGTGCCAGATTCCTATCCAACCACATCCAGCCAGGAACATGCACAGTGATTTAACTCCAAGCAAAATTCAGATGTGCTTTTATATCTACGTGGGCATGAGCACAAAAGCAGAGACCACCTGTGGGGCACACCGGCAACCAGGCCTGTATCATTCACGTTAGAGAGAAAATGTGAAAAATAAATCGTCCCTCCCAAATAAATGCCAGCCTCGTGGAGCTGCTAGTAATCAGAGATTTGCTTTGTTAAAAAGCCACCTGGCATGTGAGCTGGCCTTCTTGGAGGGGGCCATAAGACATCAAATGGGACAGCCATCTCTACCTTGGACGCTCTGGGCCACTGCTGTGGTCTGAGTTGATTCAGTTATGCCTTCACTCGAGGAGATTTGAAAAAAAACCTCACGTGATTCTTATCAGCCCAAGACAAACTGGAATGCCACATAAGGGCTGGGTGGAAACTGAATCCACATCCATGAAACTTTAGAGGATCTATTCTCTACTTTTTAACCTTCTTGTCTTTGGTGAATGACCAATATTGTTCTTTCATTTCTTTTCTTCTGAACCCAATGATCACCATCTAATTCTTCTGAAAACCTAGGCAGGATCAATGAATCCACTCAGGAAGTTAAATTGTGTGAAATAAAATAGACTCTGGCCCTGACAGACTAGTATTCCCTACTCTTACCCAGAGAAGGATCAGGGGTCCAGTGACTGGCTGTTGCAATGAATTTAAGAAGTTCTAGGTGTGATTGAACTTCGCTCCAAGAAATAAAGGACAGAGTTCAAGCTCCTTGACGGGCAGGCCAGGCCGTGACCTGAACCCAGCTGCTGCTCCTGGTAAGTCTGTCACCTAATGATACCTTGTTTCATCACCCTGGGGCTGCTCATAGTCACACGCATAGGGACGCCTCTTCTCGCATCTCTGTCTTTGTTTCTGCTGTTGATTCTACCTGGAGGTCTGTCCTTTCTCTAAACATCTCCTAACCCTCCACCCTGCCACCCACTTCCTCTCCAAGTCAAAACCATGTATTGGCCTCCAAGAATCAGCTTAGGACTCTCCGCTTCCAGAAGGGCTGCACCTATTGCCCTTGCCCATCCCTAAATAGGAGTCATGCTCTACGCGCCTTGGCACCCAACTTCATAACCACACATTCCCTATTGTGCTGTTGTCTTAGGTTGTGAGATTGATGAGCAGGGACTAAATCTGATTCATCTGGATTTGCTAAGTGTCCAGCATTGGGATTCACACCCAGCACACAGTCAATAAAATATACTGAAAGAATGAACAGTTTCCAGGAAAACCTGATGCGTGGATGAGTAGATAACGTCTGCAAAGGTCTGTTCTCAGTATTTCCTTTGTTTAAAAGGGTTGCCTCTTACCTGGAATTGAGTGGATTCCACTGTCTGGTATCAAACTCCATTTCCACTTGCCTCGCCCTCAGCCTAATGATGTGCAAGTAGACAAATAGGAAAAAGCACCCATGGCACAATTTCTGCAGATGAATATTTCAGCAGGTGCCTCTTGGCTAAAAGTCAAGATGAAAGCCTGGCTCCGGGCAAGTTAAGAGGGGAAGAAAGACTTGTAAGTACGTAAGACTTTGGAGAAATGCCCTCATGTTGAGCCCTAGACAGCAGTCCTGCAATTGAAAATGAGATCACAGCCCACAGTCGTCTCCAACTCTCCTCCTGGACTCGGGGAGTGGTGGGGGCATCCAGAGGAGACATGCTTCTCTCAAAGCTGGAGCACGGAGTTTCCAGGACACTTAGCATCAGCAAGCCGTGGCCAAGGGCCAAGGCTGCCCATCCATCTATAAATTTGCTGTCCTTGGTACAGTGAGGCCTTCTGGGTAAAGGCAGATCTGGGTGATCTATCCCAGATGCTGCTGCGACACGATTTTCATGTCCTGGTTTTTTGTTTGTTTTGTTTTTTGAGGAGGGATGAGCTAAATCAAGCCAAGCTAGTCCAGCTTTGTGTGCACTGTTTCATTCAAATGTCTGCTCCTGTGTGTGTGTGTGGGGGGGGGGGGGGGGGGGG
>PVJC01000892.1:0-84359 GCA_004026665.1 Murina feae | reverse complement strand
CTTTGGAGGCATTTGAATCTACAGCAAGTGCTAGGCCATGGAATTACACAATGATAACTCACCTTTGGAAGAAATTTAATATTTGTGCGAGCTAATAAAGCTGATTGCATTTAGATGGACTTTTAATGGAGGAGCTGAAGAGATAAAGCAGTTGGACTATTTATTCTTAAGAAAAGTCAAAATTAAAATATAATTTTCACTGATATGTCGCTAAGAACAAATCAACTGGAAGTAGGCATTTAGGGGGTTTACTTTTTAATTTTAATTTGTTGGAAGCAGTGGAGTGGAGGTAGTCACACATTGACGAGTGAAATCTGCAAATCCTATTAGTCACACAATGAAACAGCCATGAATCTGGTTTCCCTGCAGACTTTCTCTAAATGCCTCTCCCCAAAACGAAGTCTTATCCACCTCCAGACAGGGAGTCCCAGGTGCTTCTCTTTGTTTCTAGATAAGCCCTATCCACGGGGTGTTAATGGGTGTTCTCTGCTCTCTTCTCCCCAAAGGTAAGAAGAAAACTCATTCCGTCATACCCAGAGCATCGCCTTTACCTTTAAAGTGGGCCATTGCAGAGAAAGCGTATGACTCCAGGAGAAATTGCATATCTCTGAAGTTGAGGTGGGTTGACAATGTCAAGCTCCTATCTTTAGTTTATAATGAGAGCTTGGGAAAATGACTTGAATGTTAGCTTTAGACACCTGTAAGGGAATTCCAAGCTTGCTCAGAGCCATGCTTCTTTAAGATTGGACTTGAAGAAAGGGTTTTACTGTGCAATTCTGAAACAGTAAACCACCTGCTGTAGGATAGAGTCACCATCTTAATAACATTGTTCTTGGAGCTGAAGGACCTAGCCCTGTCCCTCTGGCTTCCGACTACTTAGTGAGCATACACATATTATAGCACATACAATGTTGAACTAGGTGATATCTCCATGTGCATCTCCCCCAGGAGTGTGAGGTCCAAAAGAGCAAGAAAAAACCCACCTGAGTCATCTCAAGATCCTTAAAGTCTCCCAGCCAGCATGGCTCGGTGGTTGAGCATCTGACCTATGAACCAGGATGTCACAGTTCAATTCCTGGTCAGGGTACATCCCCAGGTTGTGGACTAAGTTCTCAGTAAGAGGCAAGCAGGAGGCAGCTGATCAATGGATCTCTGTCATAATTGATCTTTCTCTCTCTACCCCCTTCTTCTCTGAAATCAATAAAAATATGTTTTTAAAAAGATCCTTAAGGTCTAACCCAAAATCTAGTAGAAATGGGTTCTTGAGATAATGGTTGTTTGAGTAGATGAAAGATGGGTGGATAGATAGATGAATGAATGGTAAAAATGGATAGATTCATTCATCTTATCTTTAGGGGAAAAAGGCAGGTTTCAGGAAAATCTAATCTAATAAAAGAGTAATATGCTAATTGTGTCACTCCACTACATCCCAAGCCACACCCACCAGCCAATCAGAGAGACTATATACAAATTAACCCAACCAAGATGGCATCTGGCAGCCACAGAGCTGGAGCAAGCAGGAGGTTTCGTTGCCCTGGCAATGGAGGAAGCTGCCAGCCTAGGCAGGCAGTAGTCTCCACTCAAGGCAACAAAGTTTCAATTATAGAAGATAAACAAACCCCAGATCCCTGCTTCCAGCCATCCTTTCTGGGAGATTGGGTAGCTAGGGGCTGTGGACAGCCTGCAAACAGCCATCAGCCCCTCACCCAGGATGGCCCCACCCTTACAGGGTGAGGGTTCCTACTGGGGGTCTTGGCCAGCCTGAAAACAGCCCTCAACCCCTCACCCAGGCAGGCCAAGCACCCAAGCAGGACCCCCACCCTGATCCGGGACACCCTTCAGTGCAAACCAGTCTGCCCCCACCCATGCACCAGGCCTCTATCCTGTATAATAAAAGGGTTATATGCAAATTGACCCTAACAACAGAACGACTAGGAATAACTGGTCACTATGACACACACTGATCACCAGGGGGAATACACTCAATGCAGGAGCTGCCCCTGATGGTCAGTACACTCCCACAGAGGGAGCTCTGCTCAGTCACAAGCCAGGCTGACAGCTGCCAGTACAGCAGTGGTGGTGGGAGCTTCTCCTGCCTCCTCAGCAGTGCTAAGGATGTCTGACTGCAGCTTAGACCTGCTCCCTGCTGGCAAGTAGACATCCCCCAAGGACTCCTGGGCTGCCAGAGGGATGTCTGACTGCCAGCTTAGGCCAGATTGCCTGGGGAGTGGGCCTAAGCCAGCAGGTGGACATCTCCTGAGGGTTCCCAGACTGGGAGAGGGCACAGGCTGGGCTGAGAGACCCCCAGAGTGCACAAATTTTTATGCACCTGGCCTCTAGTTGATTAAATAAAATGCTATAGGTAATGTCCTTAAATTAATGTTTGTTGCATATTGGAAAAGAAAGAGAAAGAGCTAGAGAGAGACTGTCTGGTAGTGCTCTTGCACCTTGCTGCAGGAAGATGTGATATTTGGAACCACCACAGCCACCTTGGGAGCAGGAAGGAACATCTGTCTACATGCTCTGTGTGGTGGGGCAGAATGGTGGGCACACGCAGGATCCTGGAGAACCTTGATGAACATCTGAATCAGCTCCACACCAGCCTACTTCCAGAATCTTAGGTAGGCAAGACAATTCTTGTTACAAGAGAAAAATAATTCCCAGATGTATAATCTTTCAGCTTGAGCTCTCTACAGCTTTGCACTCATTTCTCCTTGATCCCTTTTCTTCCCCTGCCACTGAGATGGGTCTCCAGGGCCCAGTCTTTCATGGAGCTAAGCTTCAGTATGAACAGGACAGCACATTCTGACACCCCAGGCTGCCGAACCCACCCGGGAAGCACAGGCTGCCGCTGGTGGTGGGCAGAAACCTGTAGTAAAAGCTAGGGAAACAGCCTGGTGGCCATGGCCTTGTCTGGCAGAGTTGATCTGGGGCAACTCCAAATGTGGGCATTGTTGGTTTGTCCTTTGTCACTTGAAAAGAGCACCCATATGTCTTCCACTCCCTAGAGAATTGACACAGCTGACATTTCAGTGAAGCTCTTGATTGTCTCCTTTGGGATGACACACCTGCCCTGATTTTATTTACTCCAAAGGTGAAGTGGACATGTCAAGGTTCACACCTGGGGACACTGATACAGACAAAGTACGGAGAAATAGAAACATGGGAAGGTGGTGTGGTCCTCTCTGAGCCTTGGTTTCACCATCTTTGAAATGGGGAAGAAAAGAAGACCTAGTTTAGTCTTATTTAAAATTAGCCTAATGCTCTAGCAGGTGCACCTCGGTAGTAAGTGTCAACCATTGCACTGGGGTGGGGGGGGGGTCTGTGTTTGATTCCCAGTCAGAGCACAAGGTGGGGTTTGGGCTCAATCCCTGGTAAGGGGAGTGCAGGAGGCAGCAGATGGATGATTCTCTCTCATCATGGATGTTTCTCTCTCTCTCTCTCTTCCTCTCTCTGAAATCAATAAAAACATATCTTTAAAGAATGACTGATGACCTTGCAAATTTAGCTCATCAATGTTCAGGCAAGTCCAGTGAAAGAATATCAGAGTGTGTGCTCACTATGTTCAAGTTTTAAAAATTTCCATGCCTAAAAAACGGGACGTGCATTTAGCAAATGCTTCTCTCTTTTTTTTTCTTGTCATTTTAAATCTTCTTTTTGGAATATTTTTCATTCAAAAGACTTTGTTCATCCCTTCCTAGGCCCTGGGCAGAAACTTCAGCCTTCTTCCAGGTCACAGGGTGAGAGGTGCGAAGGGGCCACAGATGACCAGCACGAGAGCGGCTGTGAGCTCGGCTTCGACATCTCAAAGGAACCACACAGCCCGTGGAAGGCCATTGCCATGCTCTCCACAAAGCCAGTGCTCAGCTCCTGTTTGTTGTTGTCGTTCTTAACAGCCTTTGTGACTCATGGCTGAGTGCCCCACCCAGAGCCAGCAAACAGCTTTAAAAATAGAAGAGTAAAAATTCTTCAGAATCCTTGGGTGTTTCCATTGTTTCCTTCAGTGAGCCAACTGCTCCACGTTTGGAAATAAGTGTGAATTTAGAGCAGAAATCAGAATCCCGGGTCTCCCAGGCAGACCCACCTGGAGGACTTTCTCAGGGTAAAACTAGGTCCATTGATGTGTGGAAGGGACAGTGACATTGAACCTCCCCGCCATCCAACCCCCTTCACTTAGGAAGGAAGTGAGACTCACCTAGAGGAGGAGGAAGTGAGGACAACCCCTGCTAAATGTTAGTTGTGGGAGGCAGACAAATTTTCACTATGAGATAATGTAATTATTCCTCGCGCTATACAATGACCAGGTGTGCAGATAAACGGACACCTCTATTCTTCTTTTAAATATTGAAAATTAACTGAAGAAAAAAGCATTTTCAAAGGTGACTAATTAAACAAATATACTATGAAACAAGGCCACCTGCAGTTTTATTTTATGTGTAAATTATGTGTAGATCCAGAGTGGGTGTGGTCTTCTCACTCAGTTTGCAGCTCTTAGCACTTCAAGGAGACTTACCCTCAGGGTTGGGAGGAAGGTGGTAGGACAGGCAAACCTGTCCTAGGGGGGGACAAAAGAAGATTTCCAAAGGTTTGCTTTCAGGAAACAATTTTTTTTTCCACATTTGTTGCACTTGCATAGCATTCAAGGGCAAGCTTGATTCCCCGTTTACCCTGGGGATTCCATTCCATGTGACATCAAGATCATAGACCGAATCATTTTGGCTGTAAGAGAATGTTGAACACTTTGGGGCTGATGGTCTTGTGTGTTGTATACGGTAACTCTAGTCCCAGCAGCAAAGGTTGACTCTGGTCATATACCTGGACACTCTCTGGGTCCCTTTCTTCCTTCGCCCATTCTACATTTGGCTGACTTTATGCAGAGAATGTGACATTGTTATGATGAATAATGGTTCCCTAACTTTACTGAACAACTCCCATTGTTTCAAAGAATGAGCTGGATTCCAAAGTGAAAGACAGAGGGGACCTTACTCTCCGGATTGCAGGAACCCACTGCATCTCATCTGGGGGTTTATTCCAGCTCCCAACAGCCTTCAAAGAGATCCACAGGGGGGTGAGGGGGGGGCTGCTTCCACCATCAAGGTGATTATCTTTGTCTCTGAGGTTCCCTGGGTTTCCATTTTTCTTCTTTGACAGGTAAATATTATTATTGTTTTTAAAATACGTTTTTATTGATTTCAGAGAGGAAGGGAGAGGGAGAGAGAGATAGAAACATCAGTGATGAGAGAATCATTGATCTGCTGCCCCTTGAATGTCCCACACTCGGGACTGAGTCTGTAACCCAAATTGGGAATCGAACTGTGCCCTGACTGGGAATCAAACCATGACTACCTGGTTCACAGGTCGATGCTCAGCCACTGAGCCATGCTGGCCAGGCAACAGATAAATATTATTAAGAAGGATCACACTTGCTCTGACTGGTTTGGCTCAGTGGATAGAGCATCAGCCTGCAGACTGAAGGGTCCCAGGTTCGATTCCGGTCAAGGGCATGTACCTTGGTTGTGGGAACATCCCCAGTAGGGGGTGTGCAGGAGGCAGCTGATTGATGTTTCTCTCTCACAGGTGTTTCTAGCTCTCTATCCCTCTCCCTTCCTCTCTGTAAAAAGTCAAGAAAATATATATTTTTTTTAAAAAAAAGAAGGATCACACTGGAGGGTTTAGTTCAAAAGAAAGACTAGAATGCCTTCACCATCAACTGTGGATAAGAACTCCCCAACAGTATGTATCACCCAAAGTAGAACTGCTAGGGGTGGGGGGAAGGTTGAGTTAGAGTTCAAGGCCATGCTCCTCATCTGGCTGGAGGTATTTCTCTGTTTGCTTCTGTTCCCCATTGCACTAGGTTTGAGTAAGTCTTTTGATTGCTACACGGAAGACAGGAAGTTTCCCAAATTTTTAACACTTGTTAATGTCACATAAAGTATTGCAGTTCCATCCTAAGATTCATTTTAATTCAAGTCATGTTATTTATATCCACCATTAGTGATAGTATTTAAAGGAAGCTCTTAATTTCTTTCTGGTTCATGCTGTCAGGACTCAGGAGGAACTGGGAGGACAAGGTCAAGAGGCTCTGGGGAAGTTGGAAGTCTGCCCGGGGGAGCCGAGAATGAGATTTTCCAGGTCACATGGAGGTGACTGTAAATTGATAGTGGATTTCATGGAAGAGAGGAGGGGAGCTAACTTGCTGTGGAGGGGCATCGGGGCATTGTAATCAGGAGGGCACAATTCCAAAGCCCAGCGGGGACGCATCACAAAAACGATGTGTGGATTGGACTGGGAAGGGGCTCTGAGCCTTGAGCCCTGAGCTCTGAGTGTGATGGGATAGGACTCAGGATAGATATGGGGATTTCCAGACTATGGGACAATTTCAGCCACTGCAGCACAATGGTCCCCAGCTGGAAAGAAAGGTTCTCCAGTGAACATTAAAAGGCCTGAAGTGTCTACATTGGATCCCTTGGCTCAGATGGACCATAGTGTCCCTTAAGCAGATGTAAATAACAAAAGGACAGTTCGGTAGGAAACAGCACAACAAGGCAATTGTAAAGGAATTGGGTCACCAACGCTTCAGGACGTTTGCAGCATTCTCATAAAAGAGC
This sequence comes from Murina feae, assembly GCA_004026665.1. Classification (NCBI taxonomy): domain Eukaryota; kingdom Metazoa; phylum Chordata; class Mammalia; order Chiroptera; family Vespertilionidae; genus Murina; species Murina feae. The sequence continues at coordinate 77,751 of PVJC01000892.1, read as the reverse complement.
AGGCTTCTACTGTTTTTCCTACCACATTATCCAGACAGGAGACCTGCTCAGAAATCACTCTGCACATTCTCAGAGCCCTAATGCACAGCTTGAACCCCAAGGCAGCAGATGTTTTGAAATGGGGTAAGCGCACAAAGAATGACTTTTAGGAATCCAATAAGACGTTAGGAGAAAGGTTAAGAATAACACAACTGAAAAAGCAAACAGCACACGTACCGTACTTCAGGTCTAGCCATCGTTTATATGCTCATGTACAAAAGGATTCATTTTCATTACCGAGCCATTTCAGGTCTTTTTCCTAATTCCCCCATAATTTAACATTCAATTTATTTTACTACCCACATCACCGATAATTCATGGGTAGAGTCTTGAAAATTTGATCTGATTCATTTCATTCCCAAGTAACATAAGGCCTTCTGACTAATTTCCCCATATTGTTACATTCAATTTATTTTACTGCCCACATCACAGATAGTGGTGGGTAGAACCTTGAAAACTCAATTTGATTCAAAAGTTAGTGAACATGAAATTAGAAATGAATAGTAATAGAGTTACACATTCATTCAACAAACATTTATAAAGTATTTCTCCTTTTCTCTACAACATAATGCTGAAGGGATTAGAAATGGGTGTGATATCAATTTCACCACCAAGGAGCCCGCACTTGGGTAGGGATGATTGAAGATATATATATTTAAATATATTTTTATTGTTTTCAGAGAGGGAGAGAGAGAAAAAAACATCAATGAGTAGAAAGAATCATTGATTGATTGCCTCCTGCATGTCCTACACCAGGGATCGAGCCCGCAACTTGGGCATGTGCCCTGACCAGGAATCGAACCGTGAGCTGCTGGTTCATAGGTTGAAGCTAACCACTGAGCCACTCTGGTCAGGCTGGAATATATATATATCTAAGGCTCTGATGGGTTAGGCCCTCTTGGCCTTTTAGACCTCCACAAGACTATAAGTGACAGATGCCATCACGCCCATTCCCCTGATGAGAACCCCATTTACTTACCTTCACTAAGTACCTGATGCCACATTAAGTGACAAAACTATGGTTTAAACCAGGTCAGAGTGATCAATGTCCACAGACTTTGAAGCACACTGCACTACTTTCTAACTACATATTGAGTTAGACATCGATCAGTGGGAAAGACCAAGGTAGAGCTCCGCGGAGTTTGAGGAGCCCAGGCAGGGGACCAGACATGCTTGCAGACAGACCACAGGGAAGGCAGCATGGCGGTGGCATTGGTGTCTTAGTTGGGCCTTGAACATGGCAATCAGGGTGGATGTGTGTGCGTGTGTACCAGCCAATGCAAGCATGTGCTATTTGCGTAAATGTATATCTAAGTCCTTCATTACCAAATGTGGACCAACATGGGACGCCTTCTAGAGAAAACATCATGTATGTCAAGGAAGCCTTTTCTCACCTACACAGCGTCTTCCTGGAGCTTTTCCTGATACACGATGCCCTTCAGCTTCTCAGAGATACAGGAAATAATTGAGGAAAAATAGCCACAACTATGAGGAAGGTCAGAAGAAAAACAGATTTTACAAGATGAACATATTTCTGTGCTGCTCATCTAGGCAGTGACCCTGGCAGGGGTTTGATTGGCAGTCCACTCTGGAAGTCACATGGGTCACAGGGTCAAAGTGCTGGAATCTAGGTTACTGCAGAAGTACACATGGTGGCAGTGAAACTCAAGGTGTGTTATACCTGAGGGCGGAGGAGCTTTGATCACAAACCTTAATTGTTTTAAATTTGATTTCTAGAAAGATGGGAAGGGAAATGGAAGGGGAAGAGAGAGAGAGAGAGAGAGAGAGAGAGAGAGAGAGAGAGAGAGAGAGAGAGACCATCCATTTGTTGTTGCATTATTTATGCGTTCATTGGCTGCTTCTTGTATGTGCCCTGACCTGCAACCTTGGTATATTGGGATGATGCTCTAGCCATACCAAGCCAGGGCACCAAACCTTAATTTTTGGATGAGATACTGAGGGATGAACAGATTTCCTATTGGTCACAGCAAGTCCTCTAAGCTGTTGTGATAAGAAGCTAACAATTTCAATAATTTCTTTATGGAATATTCAATTGTTTTCATATAACTAGGAGTCTGGTACACGAAATTTGTGCCCTGGAGGAGGGTTCCTCAGCCCGGCCTGCCCCCTCTCACATATTGGAAACCCTCAGGGGGTGTCCTACTGACAGCTTAGGCCCACTCCCTGATCCCCTTTGGGAGTGGACCTAAGCCACAGTCTGGCCTCCCTTTGTGGGAGGCGACCAGGCTAATCAGGGGAAGCCACCAGCCCCATCACTCCACTGCTGCAGCCAGTGCCAGTCACCGCAGCCACCAAGACGTTTTCATCAACACAGACTCCAGTCCCTTCACCATGAAAAAATGACAACTTTCTTTAGGCATTTTCAAGATGTCTTTCATAGGATATGACATTTCTTTCTCTCTCTCTTTTTTTTTATCCTCACCTGAGGTTATGTTTCCATTGGTTTTTAGAGAATGTGGAAGAGAAGGGAAAAGCAGAGAGAAACATCCAAGTGAGAGGAACACTTTGATTGGTTGCCTCCCACATATGCCCTGAGTTAGGCCCCAGACAGGGAGGAGCCTGCAACCTAGGTACATGCCCTTGGTCAGAATTGAACCCCCACCCTGCAGTCAGCAGGCTGAGGCATTATGCACTGAGGCAAACCAGCTAGGGCAGGATATGACATTTCTTAGCCCTCCAGCAGTGGACCTTCATTTTTTTTTCTCCAGGAGTGTGGTGGGAAAACCCTAGATCACCTTTAGGGACTCTTATTACCCAAGTTACTAAGAATATTACCAGTGGCGTACAGGGAGCTTAGCCAATGAGCATTAAGAAAAGGTGTTTCCTCTGTAGTTCACTGTGATCACCGGCTCCACCCCAGCCCCTCCAATCCCAGCTCCACCCCTCCCCAGGCCTATAGCATCTGGCCTAAGATGCAGGCCTGGGCAGAAGACCCCTAAGCCCCTCCGATTGCCTGCTTCACAGAGTGCAGGCCTCTGTGATCACTGGCACTGATCCTACCCCACTGCAGCCTCTGGCCAAGGCTGCAGGCCTGGCCAGGGGACCCCCAGACCCCTGCTTTGCTGATTCCACTGGTGCCCAGACCCCTGAGATCGCAGGCTCTGCCCCTTCCCCTCTGATCTCTGATCGCTGGCTCTGTGGAACCCAGGCTCCTACAATCTCTGGCCTTGCCTTTACCTGGGCCAGAGGCCTCAGGCCTTATGCCTGGGTAGGGCACCCTCATACCCCTCTGATCACTGGCTCTGTCCCTGCCCCCTCCAATCACCGGCTCTGCTCTTGCCCATACCTGAGGCCTCAGGTGAAGGCCTCTGACCTGGGCAGGGGACTCCTAGACCCCTCTGATCACCTGTTCCACCCCTCAGGCCCCTCACCTCCCTCGCCACCTGCCTGGTTAACAGGCTTGACCACTTCAGTGGCAGGACTGAGCCGGACTGGGTGCCCCGCCATCTTGTGGCTATGGGAGTGGCTATCTTTGTGACGAAGTGACACCTAATTTGTATATTACTCTTTTATTAGATAGAGTGTGTCTATGGGCACTTCCATCTTGTGGCTATTTGGGCTGTCATCTTTTGGCCATGGGTGCTGCCATCTTGTGGCCATGGGGACGGCCATCTTTGTGACAAAGTGATGCATATTATTCTTTTATTAGATAAGATTGGAATGTCAAAATCGGCATAAATCCATTCATATTGCAGTGAATTTGATTTAACTATTTGCTTCAGGAATTTTAAAAATATATTTTTATTGATTTCAGAGAGGAAGGGAGAGGTAGAGAGAAATAGACACATCAATGATGAGAGAGAATCATTGATTGGCTGCCTCCTGCATGCCCCTTACTGGGGATGGAGCCTACAACCCAGGCATATGCCCTTGACTGGAATTGAACCCATGAACCTTCAGTCCGCAGGCCAATGCTCTGTCCACTGAGCTAAGCGGCTAGGGCTGCTTCAGGAATTTTTATCTCTGCAAAGCAGAGACAAAAGATTTCAGTTTCACAATTTGTAAGAATAGGAGATTGGACAAAGCAATATGTAGACCTATTTATATTTAGAAAATGCTGAAATCTGCAGCCACTTAGGAGCAACTGCTTCATGAAAGAATGCTGACTATGTGAGGGGTCTTATCTCCAAAATATTTTGAATTTGATTTATTTAAACTAATTATTTAACAAGAGAAATAATAATGTGGTGATTAAAACACACACTCAATAGACTTCTGAATGAACAAGAACCGATTTACAAAAGGTGTGACAGTGCTGGTGTGTGTGTGTGAGTGTGTATATGCCTGTACACCCGTGTGTGCTGAGTAATCATGATGCACAGAGGGTTTAGATCATATCATTGGCTCTCATTACTGGATGAGCCTTTGGGGCTTATGGGTCTCAGTCTCCTGGAAGGTCCAATGGGTGATCTCCTCATGGAAGTGCCACCACCAAACTGACACTGACCGCTGACATTCAGGGACCGTGCATTCTCTCTCATGTCCTTGGGCAGGCTCTTCCTATGTAATCAGCTGCAGTCCCTAGCACAACCTTAGAAGTCCAAGGGTGTTTTTTCTCAAGTTTTGCTCAGTGTAGAGGCACAGAGAGAACAGGTCAAAATGGGTGGTGAGCTGTAAAGGCCATAACTCACACGGCATCTGCCAGTCTGAACACCCATGTGCCACTCAACACTTCCTCCCAAGATGACTCTACATAGTTATTGATGATAATGGTTTTTGTTGTTGTTATTATAATTGTTATCTGAACAGAGGGCCCAAACGGCTGGCCATGAACCCAGCTGGTCCCAGGCAGAATTTTGAGTTACTTTTAAAATGTTGTTGTTAGTTTTGATATGAACCTACATATAAATTTTCTTTAAAAATTAGAGGGGTGATACAGAACCGCATGGATTCTTAATGTCACCTTTGAGAGGGCTGGGTGCACAATGGCTGCCACCCTTTACCTGGAGTGCATTCAAGGCTTCTACGGTGTTACTTGCCTGTCTTCAGGCCATTGGATTTCTATCTCTACCACAGAGGGTCCCAGGTATCTTTCCTCAAACTGCTTATCTGCCCCAGCTCAGATAGATAGATAGATAGATAGATAGATAGATAGATAGATAAGTAGATAGAGAGATACATAGATAGATGATAGATAGACAGATGATAAATAAATTGATAGATAATGAATGGATGGATGGATGGATGGATGGATGGCTGAATGGATGGAAAGATAGATACATACATAAATAGATGATACATGGATAGATATGCAAGTTCATCATACATAGATAGACAGATAGATAGATGATGGATAGATGATAAATATATAAATGATAGATAGATAGACAGGCTATCTCTATTAGCTCCTCAGCTTAGATTTCTATCAATGAGTCACATTGCTCTGATTTGCCTAGGAAATAAGACCTTAATATCCTGATTGTTGTACACTCTGGCATTGAAATGTAACCTAGAATTTTTAAAAAGTCTACTATTGTGTTTTCTGAGCTTGCTATTTAAGGGGTATGCTCACCTCCTTCCAGGAAAGCATGTGATGAACATAAAAACAACACAAAGACACTCAGATGACAACTTGACTTTACAATGGCTCCTACCCCAAGGGTACTCGACTTCTCTGTCTTCATACAACTGTGGTCCCCCAGCATGGTCCTTAGGTGTGTCAGTGTCCCTTGCAGAACAGGGTCCCTGGATGGATGAGAGGTGTGTGTGTGTGAGTGTGTATATGGTGTGTGTGTGTGTGTGTGTGTGTGTGAGTGTGTATATGCTTCCTGCTGCAGGGGTGGGTAATAGTGTGTATATTTCACTGTGGAGAGGGAGGGAGGAAAGAAGCCCCACGAGGACCACAGATTTCAGCAGTAACTAAATACGGGCATTTGTCAGTGATTTCCCAAGCCTAGCTCTCCTCTGCAATGGATAAAAACGCACCACTCACTTTTCCAGTTAAATAAAGCTACTCTAAAAAACATATATGGCAGGATGCTGAAAGCATCAGTCTCTGTTTCTGGATGTTCACACACACAAAAATAATGATAGAAAGGAGAAGAAAAGGCAAATTCATTCTAGACAGCAGCTCCATGATGAAGACCATCCCATCAGAGAACAAATTAATAACCTGCCCCCAATGCCAATGCACAAGATAGCAAGCGCAGGGTAGTTTCTGCAAAATCAGTCCTGAATCTGAATTCCCAGTCCATGTGAAGATAGAGAACTCCTGCTTTGGCTATTCTCTTTTCCCTTTTCCTTCCTCCTTTCTTCCTCCCCTCCTTCCTTCCTCCTCTTTCCTTCCTTCCCTTTCTCCTGCCTCTGCCCTGCTTTGCTTCTCTGCTCCTCCCTTCCTAGCAGATGAACCTTCTTTGGTCTTTCAATTTATGACAGCTTTTTCTCTAGTTCAGGACCATTTGAAGATTGACTGGGGCTCTCTGGAACAAGGGGAAGTAATGATGAATTTAATGAACAGATGATATCCAGAGGGGGCAAAATCCATCCAGACTTTAATCATCAGGGTTTGATAGGGAATTTGTCTGTAAGGGGTCTAGGAACCTGGACAAGAGAACATGTCCTGACTTCTTGGGACAGGGAGGTGGTTTATCAGCCTTTCAAAATGATCTGGCTTAGGGAATGGGCTCCAGTTTGATGTTGCAAGCATATGTCTATCTATCTATCTATCTATCTATCTATCTATCTATCTATCTATCTGTCATCTATCTATCTATCTATCTATCATCTATCTATCTATCTATCTTTCTATATTTCTTGTTACTGGCTGATTGTTTGGATGAAACAATCACATTTTCAGAATGAAGGTATAGTACAGTACTCAGCATCAGAAACTAGAATGTCCTAACCAAGTATAAATATTCATAACACTCTTGGCATTTCAGGGCGATGAACAATCAGATGGCATATATGATGCTTTCCATGATTATCATTTTATTCTGTCATTGTCAGTCATACAGAAGCAAGTTGTGTAACCTCTCCCAGCCTCAGTTTCCTTCTCTTTAAAACTGGGATGTGAACCTACACTTACAGAAGTGCTATGGGAATAGAATTGACAAAGAGCTGCATTGTCACTTAGAGGCACTCAGAACATCACCAGCTCATTTGCCATGCTCCCCACAGCTCTCAGGGTATCTTGCCTTCCATGTCTGGCCTTTGGTTCCCCATGGGAGCGCAGGCACTGGGCCAAGCACATGCTGAGCGCTTGAGGTGTGCTTTCAGAATGCCACTCGAACAGAACCTGCCTGTGATTCCCATCCACATACTTCCAGAAAGACTCCATTAACTGACATTTGATCTGCCAAGAGTTCAAGCCTTGTCTGAGGGTCTTCATTTCTTATGACATATCTAAGTGTCTTCTTAGAGGGACCTCTGAAAGACACCTCAAATGTTTCCAAACACCGTGTCATCTCTAGAACATTTTCTTAGGAATTCAAAGAATGAGAGATTCTCTCCTCAGCAAAATCGGAGAATGCTCTCTCTCCTGCCCCATCATGCATGGTGAGCATTCTCCCGGACCCGTGACTTCAAAATTCCTGTATGCTGATTTCAGAACAAGGGTAAGAAGACCCACATGGTAGTGGCCAGCAGCCTCCAGTGTCCAGTCACCCCGACCCCTTTCCCTGGAATTCTTGGGCTAGAGCTCTGACATTGCTCATTGTGCCTTGCTGTCTTCATCAATGCAACCAACACAGCACCACACACTGAGCCACAGAGATTTGTCCCTGAAACTCCAAATAGTTCATGTCATCATTTTTGGTGAAGATAATAACAGCAACTTTCTAGAATGGGCTATAGCCATTCTATATTTCATCTTTTGGAAGTAAGGCTCCTATACACAATCCCAATGGAGCCGGATTCAGGGTTGCCCTTAGGAGCACAGGAACATTTCTCACAGGAGTATGTAGTGAGGAGTTCCCTTTGTCCTCTTGACTAAATGACCCCACACTGAAGACTTTTCAAATCTGCTTTGCATAAGTTTCTGCCTTCTCCACTTCCTGACCTCACCTTATGACCCTCAGGGTCCCACCTACTTGTCTATGTGGAATATTTTTTAATTTATTTTTAATTCACCTGGACTTGGGAGTGGGGAAAAAAAGAAGAGAAGATTTATGTGTAGAGTCCAACGTTGGAATTCTTAAATGGAGACATACTAGTTATGAAGCTGGGCAAAAAACCTCAACCTTCTGGCCATCAAATGCACCTTTAGCATCATTGCTGGAGAGATTAATTGGATTGATTTACAATCTGCCAGCATGCCTCCACCATAAAATTACACAGGATCTTTCCTCCTCTGAATGTATTGCAGCAACAATCTTAGGAGTTCAGGCTCATCTTCTGCTTCCTGTGCCTTGGAGAATTACAATAATGAGCATGCGTTATGAAGACAAGCATTTCATGCCCATTACCTCCTTTAACCCTCACAGCCATGTGGTGATGCTGGTACTGTAGGGCATATTTTACTGTTAAAAACCCAGGAAGCCAGGAGGTTCAGTGACTTCTTGACATAACTAGTAAGCAACTCAATCCCATGTTTCTGACACTGGAACCATGATTCAACTCACTGCACTTGACCTCATCTTTGGGTAAAAGATGGGTTTGTAGAGAGCAGAGCAATGGATCACTGAGTCTGAGTGTCCCAGCCCCAAAAGGTGGCCATGCCCTGGAGACATGGATTGTCTTTGGCAGACTGAGACCATCAAAGATTCAGGTATTGAGACCCGTTGGATTTATTCTCTTCTCTAGCTCTCAGCTGACTGCTTGAAGAACAGGATCTGCTTCGTGTTTCAGGGTCTAACATGCTGTCTTCCTGTGCAGTGCCACTGATAATGTATTTAAGGGATGCTGGACTGATCAGGTGAGAATTTATGTAAGCTGAAACCATTAGGTGGCTTAATTAAATCAGGGCATTTAACTCGTTAGCCTTCTGCTCCTGAGACTCATAAATTTGAACTCGGTGCTGCTAATCACAGAAGTCAAGTTCAGCACCCCCTCTCCCACCTGCCTACCTTGGTCCCTTAGTAGAGAGATGAGAAAGAACAGAAGAAAAGAAAGTGAAAAATCCTGAGGAAGGATGGCTGGTCACATTACTGGGCTCCATTGAGAATTCTGAGCTCATTGGGAGTCAGGGTTACCAGGGAGAGAATGATGACTTTGGTGTCTAACAGGAACCCAGGTAGCACTTGGTCATACCCCCAGGGGCCTGTGTGGGATGCCCACATCTCAGCCACCACAGAAGCCTGTGTCTGTTGGGTGACATCCTGTCATAGCCACTTGGTGCTTGCGCTGTGATGATGGGATCTCTCTGCTCAAAGTGAAGTGCATAAATTATCATCTGGTTGCTCCAGTTCTCTTATCTTACTTGCTGGGTTTCTGAGATGGATGGCATTCCATCCTTCTCTCACCTGTATTCCTCAAATTGCTTACAAACTCTGGTCTCTTCCTATAATCTCACCTTTTCTTCACCAACACAACAGCCAGATTTATCATTTTTAAAAATAGAAATTGAGATGCCATCCTTTGGTCTGAAATCCTTCAGTTGCCTCTCACTACCTTCAAGATCAAGTTCAAATTCATGAACATGATCAATCAAGCCTTCCCTTAAATTTAATCTCTCACTCCCACCATCTCTCATTCTCTCCTCCCAAGGAATCCCAGATGCTTAAAAACAGTCCTGAACAATTTGAATTTTGAGACATCCCTCCCTCTTCCACAAGTCTATGCCCTGGCATAGCCTGGTTTGCTTAGAATACCTTCTATTTCAGTTGGAGATGTTCCTTCACATCCATCATTTGATGGCTCAGATGTCACATTCTCTATAAAGCTCAGTTTGACATCTTCAGGTTGCAAAAGCCATGCCTTACTTGGACTCTGGATGTATGCTTTGCTTAGCAAAGCCCTCTCCTTACTCCTGATCACTCATATCTTTGCATGTCCGTCTTCCCCTCTAGACTTCCAGCTCCTTGAGGTCAGGAACCATGTATCCATATTTATGATGAGCAGGTCAGTGGGTCCTGTTCAGTGCCCAGAAATTCTCTATGGTGGAGAGACACCAGATTGCATGCTGGTATTCCAAATGGGACTGAGCTGAGAGCCATGGCATAGTGGAGCTTGCGGAGAGCATAGAAAAAGAGAGGATGGCAAAGACAAGTGGACAGGAGACAAGAAAATCTCTGGAAAATAGAAGGTTCAAAGGAGGGTTTTGTGGTGGGAGAGAGAGAGAAACATCAATGATGAGAGAGAATCACTGATGGGCTGCCTCCTGCACGCCCCCTACTGGGGATCAAGCCCCAGCCCTGGCATATGCTCCACCTGGGAATCAAACCATGACCTCCTGGATCATAGGTCGATGCTCAACCACTGTGCAACACCAGCTGGCTAACCATTTCTTTTTAATCTGTGGTAAATTGGCCCTTTTGAGGAAGATGTGACAAGCATTTTCACATGTCCCTTGGGACACCCTCCACATCTGTATTTTTCCCACCACAATGGCCAGGATAACTCAACTTCAGTGAGCACTACTCTTGCACCAGGTTCTACTGGCTTCACTCCTTACACAGTTCATTTAATATTCACAGCATCACTGATGAGAAGTATGATTATTAATATGCCACTTAGGGGGAGAAAACTGAGACAAAGACATAACAAAAGATAATCTCAAAGTCCCATGCTGCCTGGGGAACCTGGATTTGAACCCAGGTCCCTGTGAGAACAATATTCATACTTTAAACAGTTCCCCTAGGTCCAACCTGGGACCAGGGCCCTGGTGCATGGGCCTTCTCCACCTCAGCAGTCCAAAGACAATGGCAGGCGAAGTGATTGGGGGCCAGCAGAGTGGAGCAGATCGAAGAGGGATGTGCGGGAAGCTGGGCAGCTTTAGAATGCCTTGGAATTGCGCTCCCGCTTCTGGGGAGCCAGCGATTTAACTCAGCTCCTGTTGCAATTTCTGAGGCTGCAATAACAACCTGCCTGGTGTTTTGATATTTTTCTCCTTTTCCTCTTCTTAGAAAATGTGGAGAAAATGACAAGGAGCCTTCCCTGTGAATGCCCGAGAGCCCACATCAGCCTGAGCAGAGAGAGAGGCGGAGGGAAGAAGCCGTGTTTGAAGTGTGTTTCTATTCTGCCCTAAATAGGATGAAAGGCACCCGAGCAGTTGTTAATTGAGAAGGCAGGAAGTGGCGCGGGACAGAGGCATTGAGCTGGCAAAGTGGCCACTTGCAGCGGTTCTGCCAGTAAGATCTGTTATGTCGACACACTTCAAAGCTCCAGCATCTTTTCATTGAGTCACAAGCAAAGGGCGGTCTTTAAGCATGGCTCACAAGCCAGTGTATTTGGACACAGATTGGGCCTAACCCCTGGACTCTGGGACCTGCTGGAACTTGGTCTTGGATACTGTGTCTGACATGCCAGGCCTCAAGGTCTCCATCCATCCATGAGGACCCACAGTTCCAACTCCCAAATGGTTGTGAGGGTTACAAGAGACACATGGAGGTGTCTTTAAGAAGAGACCATCAGGACCTGATCCACACTGCACACTTAGCAGGTGCTGACTTAGACCACACACTGTGGGGGGCTCAAACCCACCTGTGATCCCATGACACCCTCATTATGGCCCCTGAGTCCCTAGAAGTCTCACCTCTCTAACCTCTGGTTCTCCTCAAGGTCTCTTTCTTTCCATGAAGGTAACTTCCCATTTCTGCCAAGTCAGTTACACACAGACATGGCCCAACGCAAAACCGCACCCTGAACCCAATGCTCCCCAGGACTGCGCTCACTGTGGCCACGAGGCCCATGGACTGTGGATCATTCGAAATAAGGCTGATCTGCAGGGAGGTGTGCGTGGGAGTGGGAAATGCACACCAGAGTCAGAACACAGCACGCAGACCAGAAAGGAAGATGTCTCATTGATAATGTTAGATGGTTTACGGTTCAAAATGATATTTTGGATAGATTGGGTTAAGTAAAATGCATTATTAGACAATGTCACGTGTTATATTTTGTTCTTTTAAAATGTGGTAAATAGAAAAGTTTAAACCGCTTATCTCATGATGTTTATAGTGAGCAGCGTCTCTTTTTCTCTCTCTTCGCTCTATGAGGAAACGTATTCCAGTCTGTTTTCTCCTGGGCAGCTGGCCACACTGTCTCAGGTTCACTCACCCACACACACTTTCCCACCCATGGTAATAAGAGTTTGCTTAGCGGTTAAGACCGTTGGGGAAAACTGCATTCTGATCGGTTCTCTCTCTGACAAAGCGTGCCTATGCAGGGTGTTGCTCCTACATAGCCGTCCTTGTCATCTCAGGTGTGTCCTCACCCTGCCCAGAGGGGGCTGGTGGGAGAGTCTCCTGAGGCATCCCAAGGCCAAAGGTCATGGGCTAAAAGGTCACACTCTGGAGCCAGCCTCATTCTTCTCCCTCCAACTCTGTGAAGAAGGGAGTGCCTCTCTACTTGACTGGTGTTTTTTTAAACATACAAAAATCTACACATAATTAAGTTGATGAGTTTAGATATAAGTGTACACCCACGAAACCATCATTCCAATCTATAAACTTATCTATAGGCAGACTTTCCTTCTGCCCTTTTATTTATTATTATTGTTACTATTATTTGTGACATAAGATGCACCCTTTAGAGACATCTTAAGCATGCAACACAGTATTGGTAACTCTAGGGCAGGGGTCCTCAAACTTTTTAAACAGGGGGCCAGTTCACTGTCCCTCAGACCGTTGGAGGGCCTGACTACAGTTAAAAAAAAAAAACTATGAACAAATTCCTAGCACACTGCACATATCTTATTTTAAGCAGGACAGGCAGCGACGGAAAAAACACCTGCCATGTGGCCCATGGGCCGTAGTTTGAGATGCCTGCTCTAGGACATGCTGTGCAGTCCAGTAGATCTCTATGGATGAGTCATCATGTATAACTAGCTGAACCCTTGTACCCTTTGACTAATACCTTCCTTTTTCTACCTCCTCCCAAGTGCCTAGCAACCATAATTTCACTCTCTGCTTGTATGGAGTTTGACTATTTTAGATTTTGTATATAATTAATAACACATATTAGCTTATCCTTATGGAAAACAGTATGGAAGGTCTGTCACAAAATTATAAATAGAGCTTCCATATGATCTGGCAATCCCACATCTGGGCTTGTAGCCAAAGGAGTTGCAATCATAATCTCAAAGAGATACCACCTCCCCTGTGTTCATTGCAGCTTATTCACAATAGCCAAGACACAGGAGCAGCTAAATGTCCATGGACAGATGAGTGTCTGAAGGAGCCGTGGTATATCTGTACAACAGAATCCTATGCAGCCATAAAAAAGGAGGAAATTCTACCATTTGCAACACCATGACTGAACCCAGAGGAGATTTTGCAAAGTAAAAGATGTGTCCCTCACCTGGGCCTGAGTTGGTATAAACACTGTCAGTTCACACAGCGGTTTCCTCTTCCTGTTCTGTTCCCTGTGACCGTCTCCATGCTGGCTTGTTGTTTGTGACTCACTGAACCATTTTAACTTCTGGGGGCTGATTAACTTACCCACTTGTTCATTTGGCAAACACTTAGTCTACACCTCATGCATACCAGCTATTCAGTTAGTGGCCAGGGGAGGAAAGCTGAGGTTGATATGAAAGGTAGGCTTGGTGAGCTATGGATTAGTTAATTAATCAGACTCATAAGCACAATGTTATAACAGATGGAGACATCGGTCAAGTTCACACAGCAGGAAACTCATTCCAACCCCAGGGATAAACAGAAAAGATCCCAGGTGATGTGTTGGGTATAGAGAATGAATAGGACTTAGCTAGAGCTTATCATATTCATTATCATCATCACCAACACCACCATTACCATCACCATCATCATCACTATCACCATCACCACCATCACCACCTTCACCACCATCACCATCATCATTATCACCACTATCACCATTATCACCATCACCATCATCATCATCACCATCATCACCCTCACCATCACCATCACCACCTTCACCACCATCACCATCATCACCACCATCACCATCATCACCACCATCACCACCATCACTATCATCACCCTCACCATCACCGCCATCACCACCTTCACTACTATCACCATCACCATCATCACCATCATCACCATGATCACCATCAATTTAAAAGGCATCATTGGCCAAGGAAACAGCCACTGAAAAGGTATGGGCTTCAACAATAGCATGCGACGTTTAAGGAGCCAAACACATGATGATGTTGGTTGATTGTGGCCATGGGAGAGAAGAGCAAGATGTGGAGAATGAGGAACAAGCCTGAGCCAGTGTACAGAAGCACATAAACCAAGGTCAGAGGTTCTGCCTTTATCTGAGACACAGGCAAGGGGCACTCATGGAACTCAAAAAGGTGCGTGAAATGGTCACCCTGGCATTCTGGACTGATCTCTTTGGGACCCACACATGAGGATGAAAGTGCTCTGACATTATGCTTGGAGAGCAGACAGGCCATGTATCCACAAAGTCAGACAGGCTGTGTTAGAGACATGCCCCCTGGGTATCAGCGATTTATCTGCTTCCCTGCTGTCTGAGGAGGTGTCTCCTGGGGGCACAGGGCTTTTCTGTGACATTATTTCCCACGGTGCCACCAGCAGAAAGGACTGTATCTGTGGTTCCTCCCCTTGATGACGAGGGCAAAGGTGCTGGGTCCGGCAGGCGCCGTGGTGAGCCAGAGCAGACCTTGGAGATCTGTCCGCTGTGGCCCCAGAGAGACTGGTTTGGCTCAGGGACCCTGGGGTCCTGTTTGAAAAGTGGCTTCTCTCATTTCCCTTTGATCAGGCAGTTCATGGTGCATTTGGGAGGACAAGGAGTGATTTGTCTTGCACATGTGTTTTCGTTTACTTCTTAAAGGCACAGCTAAAACATTACACACAAGCACAGTGAAGTCCAGTGGGCAGACAAGCTTCAAACAGCCTCAAAGCATGTATGGAAGATAAGCTCATTTGTTTATAATCCACATTTTTTAAAGTCATTTATGGAAAAGACAGGACAATAAAAGTACAGCTGAGCAAATAAGAATGGAAGTAAAATACGATGATGCCACGCATGAGGTCAATGCTGGAAAAGGTTGCCATACATTTCTGAGTAATTTGTCTGAAGGGAGTCTTCATTGAGGCCTGAACTTCCTAGTAGCCAATGAAATAAGGGATAGGGTACTTAGAGCTAAGAAAACTCACACTAGCAGTTCTTCATTAAAGGTACATTTTGCAATTAAGAGAGCAATGTCTTTAGTAATATCCTCACCCATATTTGACTATGGGTTTCAGATATAATATTTCTCTAATGAAATAGTGTTTCCTGAGCACCTGTGATGTGCCAGTTTGCTAAACTGTAATGATGTGCTCAGATACTTGCTGCCTTTCCTTATTCCTATCTGTCACTATGGATTGTTCAGCCCCTTATCTCATGAGAACATATAGGTCTATTCCCATTGATACCAGTTTTGGCCACATGGCATACTTTGGCCAATGAAATGAAAGTGGGAGTGAGATGTGTCCTGATATCCCAAGGGATTAATTTATTAGAGTTGTTTGTATGAATGACCACACTGACAACCTATGTCACTAGCCATCTCCTTCCTATTAAGTGAGTTTGCATGTATGTCTACGTGAGATGGAGGTGGCATCCTATAGACTCTTTAGGGCCCTCCTATCTTTCCATCACCCCCCCCACCTTTAATAGTCAAGTAGGCAAAACCTAATCAAACTTGTTTTGTCCATATTTCTGATCATCTACATAATGGGGGAAAATGTTGAAGTTTATATGAGAAACATGGTTTTTAGCACATGGTGGCTTTCTTGGGTCCACTTTTGTGACTTTTCCAAGGAAAGAAGCAATGAATGTTTGATGCCTTCTCCTGGACCCTCAAAATAGAGCAAACAGGACAGAATGTTCAACACAGGAACATAAGCAAGTGGAGAGGAGAAAGGAAAAGAAGGACATTTTATCATCATTAAGGGTAAGGGTATTTAGCACAACTCAATAGGAGTAAAATAAAAATAAAAAAATCCCTGGTGTTTGATGGGACCCTCATAATGATTTACATAAATGATCTGGCATTGTGTTTTTTTTTTTGTTTGTTTGTTTTTGGTTTTTTTTTTTTGTTTGTTTTTTTGCAAAGACATGTTCTTTGATTGCCATTTAACACAGTGAAAAGAATAAACAGCTTCTTCTAATGCTAGGCAGCATCAGTCTCAGGACTAAACAATCTAAACACAACTCCCATGAAAGAATGCTGCTTAGCACACAGTGAGTAGATGTCTGATAAACATAGTGTTGAAAAATAATTGAACTGGGTTCAGGGAGGAAGCCATCTTGCCCAAGAAGAATGATACCATTTTGTCACTTGAAACCTATGTGAACCTATTAACCAATGTCATCCCAATAAATTTATTTAAAAAATTAAAATAAAGACCATCTCTTGAGGACCATTCTGGAGACCCCAAGGCAGCAGCTTGATATTCCAAGGGCAGTGATTCTCAAGGAAGTTAGATCAAGAGCAGTGCATTAGACTTCCCTTTGAACTTGGCTCAATTTCACCTTCAGGCACTTTCACAGCATAAGGTCACGCTTCTGACCTCTGAAACATATAATCACTCCTCCTGCCAAAGGCTTCTTTGACTCAACAATTCAAACCTTAGCTCACAAAGAATTAGAGAAAGTGGGAAATACCACACACATTAAAATACCAACTCATTATGCCTTCTTCCATCTTCTTCTTCCAGAAACATCAAAGGGCGATTTGTGGCTGTCAACAATTAATCTGGGTGGAGGATTGGCTGGTATTTCAAATGCCTTTTTGGGTTCGGGTTCAGGGGTCAGTAATGGTAGGGTATTTGGCCAATGGCAAGCGAAGGAGGAGACTCAGAAGGGACGAGAATGTCTGTAGCCTCAAGGGTTCATAACGGAAGACTCTTCTGAAGTAAGATCAGAATTAAGATTCTTTAGGAATTTCTCAATTTCCAGCCACTTGTGTGGGACACTGATAAGTAAATGAGCTTTCTATTGGCAGCAAGTGGCAAAAGTATCCATGTCATTTTTGAGTGTCTGTTTGCAGATTCTAAGGAAAAAAACTTGATTTGTGATGCTTTCAAAAGCTCTGCATTTTCAGAATAGGTCAGAAGCAAGTTGGTAGTGAAATACATCGCCTCCTGCATTCTAGCCTCAGTTGGTGTTTCGAGTGCTCAGCCTCTCAACAGACATGGCGTTGGAGCTGTGACCGGGTCTGTAATCATGACACTTAGTACAGGAGCAGCTTTGCCTGGGGATGTTATTGCCAGGCAGTAGACAGATATAAGTGACAACTCTTCACAAAAGAAATCTTAGCAATCACACACCTTCTAATTGACAGAAATAACTAACCTGGTATTAACTTAGGTGCCTTTTCCCTACCTGATGCTGAGCATCTCCAATGGAATGACAGCAGAGCAGATGCCAGCGCTCATGGGCCACAACCGGATCCCACAGTGTTGTGTCAAATGAATGGACCCTGGGTCTTCTTAAAAGACGGGAGACTGTCAAGTTCCCTTTGGCAGCTGGAAATGCTGTACAATGTTTCCTGAACAACTCCATACTTTTGGAACTCAAAATGATTGGGGGTGGGAATCTATGATGAACAAAACAGTATTTTTAAAATAAAGTCAGGATCCATGGGGGCAGTTAGGGTGATGGAAGGAGTCACCCTTGCCTTGCTCTCTGCTTAGGTGCAGACAGTAAATGAGGACCTTGGGAGAGAGACCTGGCCTGTGTCACCTAGTGGGCCCTTGTGTCTGGTTTATTGCTCGGCCCAGAGTAGGCGCTCAGTAAATATTTGTCAGATGCTTTGTTCTGACTAAAGGAGGAGATCATGGTGATCCTGTGTCCTTATTCCTGTGTTGGATGGGCTCTGTTTTTTACCCTGATGCTTGTTTGGGATGTTTCCTTCTTTTATGAAAAGGGATAACACACATTCACTTCTATGCATAGTAATAGTCATCACTATATATCTGACCATCTCCCCGAATCTCCTCAGACACTGTCATGCTCACATCTTATGTGTGTGGGGCCCGGGGGTGGATGACACCTAACTTTCTGGCTGCCATAGCTCCAGTGTGGGAAATTGAGACTTTGCTCCAGGAATGCGGTGAGCTTGCTGGAAAACCCCTCTGGTTTGGATTTAAAGTCCTGGGAGGGTCTAGACAGCCGGGAATTCTGCTCCTCATTTGTCTAGTATCCTCTCCTCTCGTCCCAACCTCAGGGTTGGCCTGGAGCAAGCACAGGAGGGTGATGGGTTGCCTGATGGGTCGCTGAGGTGGCTGAGCCCCGCCCGGGAAGTGGCCTCTGTGTTGCCTGTTGCTGTCTAGTCTCTGTAAGGTCTGCAATATTCCCAGGAGACCCAGCCTGTGTTGACAGATGAGAAGCTCATTCTGATGGTAACACAGAGAGCGATGAGTCAGTGAGAACTTACTGTAATGAGGCCCTGGCTTGGCTGATGTGGACTCATCCCATAGCAAACACTTCCAAACAGCCCAGGAGCCATCCTTTCCCCCTCCCCAAAGACCTGAGGTTCAGAGAGGCCATGTCGCTTGCCCAAGGTCATACATTGAGGAAGGCTCAGAGCCATGATTCTCACGCCAGTTCCCTGACCCGGAAATCACATCCATGTCACAGCTGATGCAGGGCCGGGCTCAGCCCGTAGTTGGTGAGAGTCCAGGTGGAGGCTCATGAGTGCTGGCAGCCGCAGGCCTTGGGAACCAGGTTTTCTGGTCCATTTGGACGCTGATCACCAGGTGACGGTCAAGCAATCAGAATTGGGATGAACCCATCAGAAGGGATGGTGGCTGGAAACCACTGGAAAGACCTGCTGACAGCAGAGCCGGAGTGCTTGCTGCTATTCTGGTTTTCCGATCATCCTTGTTTGCAGGGCATCCTGAGAGTTTGCTCAGGGTTCAGCTAAACCTCACTCTCTCCCCAGCCGCTGCCCTGCTATGCTCAGAGTTCTTCCTCAGTCCCGGGCCTGGCCCTGACTTGGCTGAGCCGCTGCCATGCCAGCAGACGGGACATAATCAGGTGCCTTAGCCGCGCCTACTGTGGTCTGGGTGTGTCCTCCTGGGCCTCAGGTGGCCACCCCACTTCAGCCCAGGACCCAGAACACACATGTGGTGAGTGGACAGGAGACAAGTCTGCAGCCCCAAACCACGCCCAGCAGCTCCCAGCATGGAGGCGCGGTCGGGTGGCCTGGATCCAGGTCCACAGAACCTGCGTGAGCCCGGGGCCCAGCCCAGTGAGAGAGAAACATGCTCCTGCTCTGGCCCTGACTTGGGTGTTCGCGTTGCTGCATTGTCATCACCACTGCAACTAAGGAAGGCTCCAGAAGTTCAGACAGCTCCCCCTGGGATCAAGGAGCTGTTGAACCCGGGTTCCACCACTTCTCAGTAGCTGATTTGAACCTCAGGCTCCCCATGCAGAGCATGTGTGTGTGTCTTTTCTCTGCAGGACACTGGCTGCTATGAAAGCTTTCTGGTGAGGTGACCACGATCACATTTACTCACAACGGTGTCCTCAGCGACTGTAAATTCTCCCGTGGAAAAGAGACTGTGGACGTGGAGTCACTCGGCAGGGAGGACGCTCAAGTCTCCGGACCCCACAAAAGACACTGTCACATGCTCTTACACTTCTGATTTCCTCAGTGACTCCCATGAGCACTGGGAGCAAAGGGTAGGAGATGCAGCAGGGAGCATTGGTGGTGCAGAGCGCACGAAGGCAATCTTTGGACAAGGCTCTCTGGGTTTTGTTAGTAAATAATAACATCAAATAAAAAATAATACCAGCAACCATCACAGTGCCTCCGTTTTCAAGCTCTTCCCTGGACTGGCATTCTGCAGGCATGATCTCATGTGTGTCTCACACTTACATTATCAGGGAGCACATTTTTAGTCCCACTTTTCAAATGTGATGACAAGGCTTAGAGAGGGTGGTTAGTTTGCACAAGGCCCCATAGCCGGTAGGCAGCAGAGGAAGCATAGAGCCCCCATCTGATTCTATCTCCTTACAATAGTATGGGGGCTGCCTTGTGATGTACTAAATATTGGCAGCCCTCCTGACATTGAACTGTGGAAGCCCGAGGCCCAGTGTGGCTGGGATGTGAGATAACTGTAAGAAAGCAATGAAGGTGAATGAGTTCATGAGGGTGGATCCCTGATCCCATAGAAGTGGTGTCATTTTAAGATGAGACTCCAGAAAGCTTGCTCTCTCTCTCTCTCTCTCTCTCTCTCTCTCTCTCTCTCTCTCTCCCCCTCTCTCTCTCTCCCTAAGACCCTCTCTCTTTCTATCTCAATCTCAATGTCTTTCTCCCACAGCCACACCCCACTTCTGCATGCACCCAAGAAAAGGCCTTGTAAGTAGATAGGGGGATAGTGGTTCTCTACAAACCAGGAAGAGACCATGCGCGCAACAGAAGCCACATAAGCCAGAACCTTGCTCTTGGCCTTCTGGCATCCAGAACTGTTAGGAAGGAAATGTCTGTGTTTAAGCACAGCCCCTGGTACTTTGCTGCTGCAGCCCAGCAGCCAAGACAGCCTTCGGTACCTGCAATGCATGCATTCCCTCCCCTGCCCCAGGCCCTGAGCCCCAGAGGCACAGAAGGGCCAGGGTTGCAGGCCCTTCAGTAGAGGGATGGGGGTGGGGCAAGCAGGTGGCAGCCAGTGACATCTCAAGTCCTCAGCAGGAAGCCCTCAGGCTGATGCCTTTTGTCCCAGGAAGGGACTTACCCAGATTCTACACCGCTTCACGCTTATGGAAGTAAGCTGCTTCTTCTTGTGTAAAAACCCAGGAATAAGGAGCCAGATTCTCCCCACAGGAGCCTGGCTAGGACCTTGGAGGTACCTAGGGCTCAGCCTAGCTTCCAGGCCAGGTGAATCCTTCCTCATACATGATCTGCTTTCAGTGTGCGTGTGTGTGTGTGTGTGTGTGTGCGCGCGCACGCAGCTCGAGCCCTTTCTCTTCTAACTAGGAGAATTCCCCGTCGCTGGTGGTGTGGGGGACAAAAGGGTGAGGGATTGGGGAGTATAAAGGACTGCAGGGGACACTGAGAAAGCCTGGGCTGCCAGCCCCTGTCTGACCTCAGCTTAGAATGATTCCCGCCCTTGGAACTGGACCCAGGCCTCCCAGTTCAGCCCACTGTCCTGTTTGCAGGTGAAATGTACAAGACATGTTGTCATGGGAAAATAGAGTCTAGTCTCAAGCCACCTGGGAAAGACTGAATCAGAGAAGCACAGGGAGAGGCCTGAAGCGGCGAATCCCCCCGGGGCTGTGTTTTCCCAGGGGGGACAGCGGTGTGCAGGGGTTTGTCACAAACAGGCCACGCAACCACGCCTGTGCATTTGAGAGCTGTGTGCAGCAATGCCTTTGGTGCTGGTGATGCTTCTATTTATAAACTCGGTGTTCTCAGATGGGACGAGTGGAGAGTCTTCTTTCCTGGCATTTCAAGTGTTTCATTTCCTCCCTATCATACCTCTCAGATGGAGGCCATGCACAGCCGCTCACAGGCCCCAGCCAGCGCTGCTCACCACTCACCTTTGCGCGCAGTGGGCTCAGCTCACCAGAGGTGCCATCCGAGAAGCACGGGCATCTTTGTCACAAAATCGAGTGGGGACAGGGCAGGTCAGCATTCCAAGAAGAAGCAGCTGTGGCCACTGCTGTCTGTCAGCTGGGCCTCTGCATCTCCCAGTAACAGGAAGCCCTGGGTGTGGGGGGCTGCCTGGGTGGGGCCTGGCACCTATGACATCATGTAGCCCCCAGAGCCAATCTGTGAAGTCAGCACTATTTCCAGACCCTCAGATGCAGGAACCCAAGGGACAGGCTTTGCAACCCTGAGCCCGAAGCCACAGGCAGGGCCAGCGTTGGAGTCCAGGACCATAACACTCAAACACAGAATTTCTGCCTCTGTTCCCACGGAATCACCCAGGAGCTGAGCGAGGGACAGAGTATCAGGGGAGAGGGGAGGGCTGGGTCTGAGAGGGAGAAGCTGAGAGCTGGCTGTGGTAAGAGGTTTAGAAGAAATAAGAGGCAGCAGTCATTTATGTTACAGGAAGGACGCCCTAAGACAAGGCAGAGAGAGCTACTAGTAAAGACACAGACGATTCGAAGCAACTTGGACTGAACCAGCAGCTGCTTGCATGACAGAGGGCCCACCTCCCACTCTGGGGGCTGACCAGTGGATCCGTGAGCAAAGGAAGGAGGTGGCTTTAGGGACAACTCCTCAGACACCGCCCTGCGACTTCTCAGCTGCAGGAGCCCAGCCGCTGCCAAGAATGCCCTCTTCTGGTGATGCTCTCTCAGCCCAGCATGGCAGCAAGGTGGCCTGAGACCTGCCTGTTCTCAGAACCTGGCAGAGTCTTCCGCAGATGCCGTTTTCCCTGAGCAGATAGCAGGGCCCTCACCATTCCTCGCCGGCCCCCACAAACGCCAGGTCCACTGTTTCAGTGAGGCAGCTACACCATGGCGGAGGGTGGGCTCCCTGCATTTGTGGAGCCCCGGACCAGCTCTCCCTGTGTCATCTGTGTATTTATGATAGCTCAAAGACATGGGTGTGTGGATCTAATTAAAAATGTGAAAGGGTTTAGCAGCCTGCTGCTTGCCTGCAACTCTCTAGTTGCCAAGTCCTGGCAGCCGTGTTGAAACGGAGCCAAGCATTTAGTGTTCAGTTGAACCCCTGCCAGCTGAGCGCTGCATTGTGGGGCCGGGAACCCGGAGGGGTGGCCTGCAAAGGAGCTCGTGCAGGGCTAGGCGAGGAGCAGGACTGAACCCCGCGCCCGAGGAAATCGGAGAGCCAGTTCTGTCTTGCCTTGGTCTGGGCCCATCCGGCTCTTACCCCTCACCTGGTGCAAGGCCCGTCCATCAGGCCACCTTGAAGGTGCGTGGGGGCTCCAAGGCACCAGATGGGTAGTGGTCCCAACAGCTTTGGCTGTAATTTGGTGGAAATCGGGCCTCTTCGGAATTCTCAACTTTCCTTCAGCAACTGGGGCCTGGCTGACAGCCGCCCAAGGCTGCCTTTCTAGTACATTCCAGGAGTCTCAGCTGGAGTGGGAGCTGTTCTCCACGCTTGTCCATGGTCTTGGGTCCTCTCTCTGCAGAAGGGAGTCCTGAGTTGCATTTCTCAAACCCTGGGACACACACACACACCCCTCAGGGAGGTTGTGAATACGCAGATCCTGCCCTCACGGGGAAAGGGGGAGTTTCATTCAACCAAGATCAGACTCACTAGGACTGCTAGGTGCTCAGTTATGAATTCAGACCCTAGTCCACGGATTCAAGGTCAGTGGGCGCTGGACAGGCGCACCTGGGTGACTCGGGGTCAGAGAGAGAGCATGGGGGGCACAGTTCACATGACCCAGTGTTCTCTACGAGATGTTGCCAGATCCGGGAAGCACATCAAAGGCAGGGGCTACTTTTTATTTTTCCAAAATGCACCCGCTATAAGCAAATGAGAGGGAAGAGTGAGCTTGCTCTTTCTCTACAGAAACGCTCCCCTGCAGAGAGTGGAAAGTCAGCTCTAAAGTGACCTGCTCTGATATTTTGGGAGGAGGAACAATATGTTTTGGGGACTAGCGTAGGTGATGAGGAGATATTTTCCTTATGACTTTCTATGTTCTATGCTGTTGACTTTTCACGATCCTATAGAATGCCATATTTCTTTTGTAACTACAATAAAAGAACCTGGCTGGTGTGGCTCAGTGGTTGAACCTGAATCCATGAACCAGAAAGTTCACAGTCAGGACACATGCCTGGGTTGTGGGCTCCATTCCCAGTGTGGGGCAAGCAGGAAGCAGCTGATCAATGTCTCTCTCTCTCTTTCTCTCTCTCTGTCATTACTGAGATTTCTCTCTCTCTCCCATTCTCTCTTCCTCTCTGAAATCAATAAAAAGCATACTTAAAGATAAATAATTGACAGGCCACTGCAGTGCAGACAGCAGGGACGTGACCATCTCTCACGGCCTCATGGACGCTGGGTTCAGCACTGAGTTGGGAACCTTAGCTGGCATTGATGACATCATCTGCGCCCCCTTCAGAGTGGGCCTGGAGTCTTCACTGCAGGAGATGCGCTCTAGGCACTACACATGCCCATGTGAGGGGGCTCATGCCCAGGGGGCCCTGATGGGCCTCTCACGGACCCAGAGCCTCGCCCCACTGGGGCCAGGGCCCTACTCCAGGTAGAATCCCATCCCTGCAGACAATGTCTAAGCACACATTTATCCCCAAAACCTCTGGCCAGGAGCTAACCACTTTGGAAGTCACCGAGCCACCTTGCATGGCATCAGAGGCGCCCGCCCAGAGACGAGGCCCGCGGAGAGCAGGGAATCCCTGCTTTTTCTGTGAATAGTAATCTATACACGGAAAGTTGAAGAAGAGCTGCCAAGTGAATCCAGAGTCCTCACACTCTAGCCAGCCACCTTTGTTCCGAAACAATAAAGCGCATGGAGTCGGGTTGAGGAGGGAGATGCAGGGCATGTGACCCTGGACCGCCAGGCTGGTATTTTCTTACCTTCCAAGTGGACCCAGCATATGTTCGTCCTGTGGTTTGGATAATGCAGGGCTCACTAGTTCTCTCACAGAAAGAAAAGCCTTTGCTGCTAAGAGGCTAGGGCAGGTTTTTGGTTTTGTTTGTTTTTAAGAAAAATTCTCCTCTAAGAGACTTATTGACTCTCATTCCTGACATGTGGGCAGGTGATTGTCTAAACCACAGAGGGAAGATGCTTGAGGTAAACATCCAATTGATTAAGGAAAACCTCTCTCTGCACCCAAAGACTGAAATTGCCACTATTCTCACACAAACACACATATATACACACATACATACATACATACACACACATACACACACGTGTACTTCCAGGCCTCTGCATCCTCTATCCCAACTGCCTTGATTAATTAAAGTCTACCAACCTTGGCCTGGCCAGTGTGGCTCAGTGGTTGAGTGTCGACCCATGAACAAGGCGGTCTCTGCTCGATTCCCGGTCAGGGCAAATGCCCGGGTTTGGGATTTGATGCCCAGTGAGGCAGCCACTCAGTGATTTTTTTAACAGATCAATGATTGTCTCTCATCACTAATGCTTCTACCTTTCTCTCCATCTCTCTTTCTCTTTAAGAAATCAATAAAAACATACTTTAAAAAATATAGTCTACCAACCTTGGACCTTACCACACTTCCTTCGCTGTCTGGGTGACCACAACCCCTCCATGCATCCAAGCAACATTTGCTCCAACTTAATATTCCAGTGCTTTGGGGAACAACATTTAAAAATAAACCCTGTTGGCACATTGTCAAAGCCTTGTATAAATGCCTTCATGACAACACCCTAGGAGAGATTGTGAAAGCTAAGGAGTTGGGGGCAGGGATAAAGGGAGCCCCGCTGGGAGTTTCAGTTTCAGACAATGTCAAGTCACAGAGCATTGATTCAGATTCTCATTCTCTCACTTGCATGTGGGGGCTCCTCCCCGCCCCACCCCTGACGCTCACTGTCCATATCTCTTTATATCTCTCCTTGGCGTGGGCTCCTGGGTTGGCAGCGAAGAGGTTCTTGAGCCCTAGGCCAACTTTTGGCCCAGGGCCCAGGCTGGTGGCTGGGGAAATGAGGGATGGGCAGAGGAGGCCCCAAGCTGTCCCTGGTCCTACGTGGCAGTCTCTGCAGAACCCCCTGGTCGGCCCCATTCCTCTCCATAACCTGCTCGCCTTGCTCTGTTGCTAAGAGACCAGCCTGTTGCTTACAAGCTCCTTGGTGGCAGAGACTTCATAATTTATAATTTATTATCTTAGTGTCAAAACCTGTGTTGGTTTTTATTTTATTTCACCACAGATCCAATGATTGTTAGATACAACAAAGGTCACACATCTGCCAGTGGTCCCATTGTCACCGCGATAGCGTCCCCGGCGCCCTGAAGTTTAGGTGCCGCAGAAGAAAATGCTGTTATAAATGAAAGATGAATATCATTTTTTGTCCATTAACTTCATGCATTATATGACTGCTCAGGTCAATGGGTTCCCTCAAGATTTGCTCACTATTGAAAACATATTTCTGTCTAACCATGAAGGCAATGGATTGCAATGATTTCAATTATTGCAAGAAAGGAGTTGAGTTGTCTAGCCATTTTTCCGTTCACTCCAACACTCAATAGTTCAGCTTGCCCATCCTCTCTCCACAAAGTCCACGGCATTGGCCATTTCCCCGGCACTGAAGGTGACCCCTGAACCATTTTCTGGCTCTTTGGGCACAAAACAGCCTTTGGAGAGAATTCTCCTGGACGCACAGTAAGTCAATCAATTCAGGAAGAAAGCACTGGCACACAGAGAGGAGAGACACCTACATAAACAGCTCAGTGATAATGTGTTTTATGGAGAGAATCAGCACACGTATTATAATCAGGATCATTACTGACAAGCATGGTGCCAGGCTCAAGGCCAAGTGGCAACCCTGGACTCACATATAAAGCTCCTGACAAACCTAGGAGGAAAGTGGTAGGAGTAGGTCCATTTTAGACACAACAAAATCTGGGCTTTTTGACCTCAAATAAGTGGCAAGACTAAATCCAGGCCAAGTGACCCTAGAACCATTGTTTTTATAGAAATACTCGAGGCCCAGTGCACGAATTCATGCACGGGTAGGGTCTAGCTGGCCCACCGCAATCGGAGACAATTGGGCTGGGCCAGCCATGGGGAGGGGATGAAGGAGGTTGGCTAGTTGGCCCCATTCCCTAGTCAAACTCCTAGTCAAGGGGACACTTCGTATATTAGCCTTTTATTATATAGGATTTTTAAGAAATCAGTGCAGACTTTGCATTTTACTCTCTGTCGTAGATGAGTCCACAAACATTTGACCAAGCAGGGAATTTAATATAGATTCCAAAATTGTTTCACCAAGTTAGCTTTCTCTGCCGAGTCTTCGGAATCTTCTAGAAACCACAGAGCACCAGGAATTTCTAGGAAGGGCATTTTATTTTTCCCATCAGAGGACCTGGCAAATTCTAAGGACATTTTCCTGGGAATCAGATGTGTTGTTTTCCAGAAAGCAATTATGGTGATGATCCACACTGGCAGTTTTCACTGCTTAATTCCTACCCCCTCCCTGGCAGCCTGTGGCCAGGACGTCCCACAGTGCAGTGATCTCCCAGACCATCTCTGCTGTGACTGGGGAGCCTCTTTCTTCACTGCTGTGTGAAAAGACATAAGTAAACACTCTAGTAACCATTGGCCATCAAAGAAGCAGTCAACTTCTTGATGACTTAACTGCTTCTCAAGCTTGTTTGCTTTTCCTCCCTGAGCAGGTAGCAACTCCTTTCAAAAGTGGGACTCCTTGACTGGAACACACGGATATACCCCAAGCAAGAGAGAAAGGAGGCACATATCTTATTTGTTTTCAGAGACCACCTCTGTGAGACCAGCACTTTCCTAAGGGTGCAAATAGGGTCCTGCATGATATGTGTGTACATCACTTAGGATAAAGGGTTAGAAGTTGTGGGTTCAATTCCCTGTCTACCACTTAGCAAGCCCTGTGAACCGAGGCAGGTCATAGATTCCTCATCTCCACATTCACAGAAACCGGGATGATGATACTGCCCTCTGTGCCAGGAAAAGGTGATTAAAATTAAACAACGGGTGCAACACAAAATCAGGGAGAATATACAAAAGTGTTTCCCATCACTACTGCAGGCCCAGGGTCCAATAAAATACCTGGCAAACAGTCGCTGCTAGTGTCCACGTGTATGACTGTGAGCCACTCCCACAGTCAGGATCCAGAGACAGAAGACTTAGCTTCCTCCTGTCAACAGCTCACGGTATCATGGAGGAAACGCACGTGTAAGTGGCTCTTCTGACATGTGCCCTGACTTCTATTCTCCACTCAATAGCCAGACAATTGCTCTCGAATACATGCTTTTTCATGCATTTTTGTATTGGAGATTTTCCAATGGTCCCCTCATTTGTTTGAGGACAATGTCCAGAAGCCTCTCACTGTTCACACAGATCTCGGCCTGAATTCAAAATAAGTCTGAGTTTGCTTATCTTGCAGCCCTGGGGCTTGCATCCCTGGGTACCCCCCTTGATTCTGCATCAGGCTCTGTTCCCTCTGGGTCTCAGCCATCTCATGTGCTGCTAAATCCTAAGTGCCATGAATAAACGCATGAAATAATGGAAATATGTATCTTTGAACCAATTCTAAACGGCCCCCCTTTTTCTTGAGATCAACTACAGAGTTAACTTGGCAGGACTTGGCCTCTCCAATCTGACTCTGTTTTCTCTCTCCGGATGTCCCCAAGTTCACACTTTCAGAAAGGTACCCATGTTCTTGCTGAGGTATATGCAGAACTTTTCCCAATGAGATGGTCTCTATTCTCTCCCAGATGTAAGTCTCTCAATAGTCCAGTGTCTATTCCCCAAGCTCTGCTTGGAGATGCGTAAAAGATGGATCAACACACATAGAGCTGATGATTTTAGGTCACGGTGTCACAGGAGATAAAATGAACTGTCCTGGCAGATCCTCTAAGTTATTCTTTTACAGAGTACACATGGTTCCTCCTTTCCAAGTGCATTTTTTTATAGTTTCTAAGAGGAGATTTTGAAGGGTCCCCACACTGAGCTCTTCAAGGGAAAATAATTTTCTGTTTTGAAAAAATGGTCATTTGTCAAGGAATGTGCATGTATTTGAGCATCCTACATTTGTTCTGACTTTTGCAATTTTAGTCCCTTGTGCCAGAAAGAGCAAATCCCCTGGCCCTTTGATCGTCACAATCCTTCAATTACCTTTCTGGTCTCCTTCTGTTGTCATTTAGGGTAAGTATATGCAGTTGTCTTTGTATGTGCTCATGGACGGTAATCTCACTCTTCTTGTGATTATTTTTGGATTCCTTGGCTGAATGCCTTGGCGTCTGCATGCATCCTTCTACCACGCAGCCCAGATCTGCACATCACAGCCCAGGTGCAGTCGCCACAAAATTGCGCAGCCAGAGGGGATACCCTTCCGGTTCAGGAGTTCCCAGCACTTCTTCCTCCCCCAAAGGCACCCGTCCCTGGGCAGGGCCTTCACCTCTAGCTCCACATGCATTCTCCTCAAATCCCATTGTCCTTTTGAGCTGGTCAATTACACTGAAACGTAAGCACCAACTGTTGATGAAGTGTCTCTTGAGTTTTCTTCTCATCTTCCTGCTTTACTTGGAAGCATCATGTTCTCAACAGTTATTTTGGTTTCCCATTGGAACATTTGATAGTCAACACCTTTTGATTTAAAATTACAGGAGGCATTACCATCCCTGCTCCTTCCTAAACAGCTCTTTGCAACAGTTTGAACTGGCCTTGAAATAAGCACAACACCTTGCTACCTAATTGTATTTCTTAAGTGAGGAGAAAGGGTGAGAATGCATCTACACCTTATTCCACAGAGATAACACACCTTTGCCATCTGTCACTGGGCCCCAATGGGTGTCTGTTCTTCTCCACCTCACTGGGTTCTCAGTTAGTGTTCTTGGACAAATGCATCTGTGTGTGTTTTTAAAGTAAAATTGGAAAGAGAAAAGCCAGTGTATTATAGAAAAATGAGCATATCATTTGATGGTTGATGGTTTGGGTCCACCTCCTCTCCTGTGGTTTATTGGGATCACCCTTGGCTTGTCTCTTATGACTCAGTTTCTTCATCTTTCGAATGGGTAGAAAATACACCTGTTTTTTTTTCTGAATAAGAAAATGAAAATGTCTCCAGAAGTTTTCTGTATACTTAAAAGTGCTGTATAAATAAATCAGAAATCCAAGAAAGAAGCTTTGTACTTGAGGTTTAGGGCTGTTATACATTGACATGGAGACAACTTCTAAAGAGCTGCAATTGGTAAACTGAAATGGAGAAAATATTGGGTCAAGAAAAAAATGAGATTCAGATATATCATGGTTAAATTTTATTTGTGTTGTTTTAGTTTTCTTAGAGCAGGAAACCTGCTATTTTTTTTTTAAAGGCGCCTCTGCATTTAGCTGGGAGTGTTAGGAGAAGGGACTGGTAGGTATTCAGAGGAATTCCACAGCAAGAATACTGTCCAGAGCTCACAGTGAAACTGCGGCTATCACCCCCACATCAGAGAGGGCCAAGATAGAAATTAGCATACAGCCCTGTCAGTATCCAGAAACTGCTAAGAAGTGGAGAAGACAGATGGTTGTGGGAACATCACAGAAGACTTCTAGGAGGCAGTGTGATTCAAACCTGGGTCATGAAGGGTCTAAAAAGTCTACCTGAAAATGCACAAAGGCATTCTTCCTGATATTTAAATATAATTTTAATTTTAAATCACATGCAAATTATGACTTAAAAGATCACTGCACCAAGACTTATGGCCCCTCTTCCTAAAAACTCTGCCTGACTCTGCTCCTTGGCACCCTCCAGCCTCAGTGAAGGGTCATCTTCCTATCACCCTCACCTCAATTCCTCTCCTCCCCAGCCAAGGTGGGTCCCCCAGAGTGGCCAGAACTTTGTCCTGTCCTGGAGTTGACAGTCACACCCCCCCCCCCCCCCCCCCCCCCGCCGGGACCCATCTCTTTCCTTCTTGAGCTTTATTATAACCTCATCATTTTGGAATCAATGGCCGTCACCTGCCCTCTGCACCCCTCAGGGGGGTGTAGGGCTTACACAGGACTCTCAGGGAGTTCCTCCCAGGCACCTTTTCTGCTCACCAAGGCCAAGTGTAGACTCCTGTGCTCTCATCAGCCTCTTCACCCAGCAAGCTTAAGAAAGCTGAGGTTGGCTGTGCAGGGAATTCCCTTGGTTCTAACACAAAATATGGTCAGTTTAAGTGGCCTAATTGTCCAGGCTAACCATCATCCCCTGGGAGAGTTGAAATGCTCTTTTAGCCTGGCTAACAATGCTGAGCCTCCGGCCCCTTGGGCTCTCCGTGGGCGGATGGTGGGAGTCTATTAGCCCCTCACCTCCTGCCCTTTCTGGTCTCGCCTGGACCATGATCACCTGGGCCTGGGCTGCCTGGTCTCCAGAGGCCATGCCTGCTTCTCTCTCAGCTCCAGCAGGAGGTGGGGAGTTCAAGCCATTGCCCGTCTGATCCACAGAGCCTCACCTCGCACAGAACATGAGGAAGATTTGGTGTGAGCAAAGAAAGGAATAAACCATGAAGCTGTGTGGTAGACAGGAGTGGGGAGGAAAGTGTAAGAAAGCGTACAGACCATGTGACTGTAGCACGTGATAGGATTTGTAGCATGTGGAGTTTCCTCACAAGGGAGGGGGTGAAGCCCCTTTAAAAACACCTAAGAATGGTGCCTAGAGCAATAATTGTCGTATGATGCTAAATAGCGCAAGCCACTTTATATAGTTTTATTGATTTCAGAGAGGAAGAGAGGAGAGAGAGAGAGAAACATCAGTGATGAGAGTCATTGATCAGCTGCCTCCTGCACACCCACAACTGGGGATTGAGCCTGCAACCTGGGCATATGGCCTGACCAGGAATCAAACCGTGACCTCCTACTCCATAGGTTCACTCTCAACCACTGAGCCATGCTAGCTGGCTAGTGCAAGCCACTGTAGAAGTCCTGGTGCCCAATTGTATTAGGAACCCACACCTATGGGGAGAGCGTCCTATTTTTCACATTTGTTGAGTGGTGTGCCCCCGTATTTATATTCTGAGAACTTTCCAGAGTTTAAAGGCAGGAGTAGACTCAGAGAACCTGTTTTTCATGTTAACATACTCTGTGTAGAGAAGAGGAACCCACTGCAAAACGATGAGGGAGCCCACTTACAAGGCCGCTCTTAGGAGGAATGACCCAGCTTATGGCCCATGTGTATCCTCAGAGAAGAGGATAAAAAGAATTTAAATAAAAGGGAACCCTACCATCTAGTCATTAAAATTCTACAAATAAGATTGAAGAAGAAAAAGAAATCCACACCTTTGCTGTCATGCCTACCCCTCAGGGTTTTCTTCTGCCTTCGGAGCCAGACACTCCTCACCTGGGGGATCACCATTTCCTCCCAGAGGACCCAGGCAAAGCAGGTGTGGGGGAGCCAGGTGTCCACTCAGGAGAGGGTCCGTCCCCAAAGCAGAAGGTACGGTTCCCTCACTTGTAATTTTCATCAGAAAACTCAGTCCTAGAGACCAAACACTGTTTACTGGGTGAGAGGAGAGAAGCAGGAATTTATATGAAAGTTAAAGAGCAGCTGTAGTTCTCTACATGTGGAGACCAAAGCACAGGCCTGTCCACATGGTGGTGTAGGCTCTGAGGGTCCAAGAACCAGGGAGGATGGGAGACCAGTCATTAGTCACAAGGTCTTTAGTGAGACAGGGAAAGGCAGGTTCCTGGTTGCTCTCTCCATGTAGGGGGCCGCGGGGCGCTGTGGGGGCTG
Source organism: Murina feae (assembly GCA_004026665.1). NCBI lineage: Eukaryota > Metazoa > Chordata > Mammalia > Chiroptera > Vespertilionidae > Murina > Murina feae. Next base: position 45,313 of record PVJC01000892.1, on the reverse strand, counting down.
TGAGGAGCTGTGGGGGGCTGTGAAGGAGCTGTGGGAAAGTTCGGGGGGAGGGAGGGCAGAGCAGGGAGACAGCATGGTTTTAGCAACAGGAGATAAACACAGGCCACAGGAGCTTTCCTCAGACCAGCACCCCCACCCCCACCCCCACCCCGTCCAGTGGATTCACCAGGGAAAAGGGATTTGAAGGCAAGATCTCATTACTCATCTCGTTAAAACCCCACCTGTGAACACAGCACAAGAAATAGTCCCTGGGATTTGGGGGGTTTGTCTCTGTGCTCAGGTGTAGATAGTCCGTAACCTAATGAACTGCTTGATTTCAGATACGAGATCCGTATGTTGATTGCACTGTGTGCCCACCACCCATGGCCAAAGTGTCTTCCATCACCACGTATCAGGCCCCCTCCAGCCCCACCCTTCCCTCTGCAGCCACCACACTGCTGCCCATGTCCATGATGCTCAGTTTTATAGCCCACATGTGAGTGAAATAAGATGGTTCTTAGCTGTTTTCTGGCTGACATTTCCCTTAGCATGATATCCTCAAGATCAATCCACGTTGTCATAAATGGCAGTATTTCATCTTTTTTTATGGCTGAGTAGCATTCCATTGCATATATGTACCAAGTCTTCTTTATCCAGTCATCCGTAGAAGGATACTGCAATTATTTCCATGTCTTGATCACCGTGAATAATGCTGTGATGAACATGGGGGTGCCGACATCATACTGTCCAGACCTCTGGCCTTCTGGACTGAGAGAGAGTAAGTTTCTCTTGTTCCAAGCTCCCCAGTCAGTGGTATTTTTCCAAGGCAGCCCTAGGAAACGAATGCAAATGGTTAACAATGATCTGCACTGTTGTGAAAATACGGATGCAAAAGTCTATAAAAGCGTAGTGACCTCATGCTCAGTGTATTGGCTGCTAATTGTTTCTCTCTCCAAGGATACCAAGTGTGCCAAGACGTGACTCCACTGGCAGAGGCTGGTGGAGTTCAGATCTGGTGGGGAGAGGTGAATTACCAAGTTTGGAACAAGTTCAAATCGATGCAAAAAGAGCATTGGATATAGGTATTGTTTGTTTGTTCATTTGTTATTCTTCGCTTTCTGCCATCAAAACCTTGGCAACTACTGATCTTTCTACTGCTGCCATAGTTTTACTGTTTCTAAATTCTCATGCAGCTAGAACCACCCAGTCTGTAGCCTTTTTGGCTTGGCTACTTCCGCGTAGTAATATGTGTTTAAGATTCCTCCATTTCTTTTCCCCGCTTGACAGCTCATTTCTTTTTATTGCTGAATAATATTCCTTTGTACGGATGCACCAGTTTATTCATTTGCCTATTAAAGGACATTTTGGTTGCTTCTCAATCAGTAGTTATCAATAAAGCTGCTATAAACATGTGTGTGCAGGTTTTTATGTGGATATAACTTTTCAACTTCCTGTCTTTTAAACTCCAGTTCACATGCCTGAAGGGAAGCCACAGAAAACATCGCCTGATCCACTCAGGCTGAGGACCTGACCCTGCACAGTGCTCCCGGAGCTCCCCACACCTCTCTTGCTCAGGACTTACAGGACCACATGGCCCTCTTGGCCTGTGGCCCCTTCCAGCAACCGCATCACCCTCACCTGTGCTCCCATCAGGATGTCTTCTTTGACTCTGACCCTCCATCTTTTCTCCCGGTGAGTCCAGGGCCAAGTCCACCCATCCACCCATGTGGAACATCCCCTTTCCCATAAAATGTTCCAGATGGGCAGGTTCAGGGGATTAGGTTGTGGACCTCTTTGGGCATCCTTATTCCAACCACACAGGTTGGCGCATGTATAGTGTGACTGATCCATCCTAGTTTTCCTGAGAGTGCACTTGTTTTGCAACTGTAAGTCCCACATCCTGGGCATCCCTTCAGTCCCAGGCAGACCAAGAAGGCTGATGACCCCAGGTGTGTGACAGGATCAGGTTACAAACACAACTGCTGGTAGCTTCTCTTTTCCTCTCTGACATGGACCCTCCTGAGCTCCCCAGGCTTGGCTCTGCCATGGACCACCTCACACTTCCCCTTCTAGAAACTCCAGCCATTGGCAAGTCTTCCTATCTCTATGCTTTTTTCTTTACCAGCTCCCATATTCATGTTTCCCTCCTACCTGTTCCCTGCAAATGGCCAGCTTCTGCTCATGGAAAGAATGCACAGTAGGCATCCTGGGTGCTGCCCTTCTTAAGCACTTAGCAAACCCCATGGCACTTATCAAGATATAACTACAAGGCTGCCTTCTAGATGATGAGTGATACCTCTAATTCAAGGTCTAGGTCATATTTGTCTTCATTGCCAGAGTCTATTGCATAGGTCTTTGGCACTTATATGTGTTTCAGGAAATACCTGCTGATATGAACTAAAGGGAAGAATGGATAACTGCCTGGCTAGGTGGATGGTAAGAGAGATGGATGGGCAAATGGGTGGATGGGTGGACATATGGATGGATGCCTAAGAATAATCAATATATCTAGAGAGTGTCTGAGATCCCAACAGCATCTAGGCAAAGAACAATTTATATTTAATTCGAGGCACTACTTATGTCAGCCCAGAGAGAGGGAAGTGAACTGAAGGGAAGCAGAGCAGGGGAGAGAAAATGCATTTGATGGTCTCCAGCCTGGACCACAAGCTCACAAACAGCTCTGATCCTCTAGGTGGGCTCGCTGTGGGACTCCAGAGGGACATGCAGACCAAGCCCAGACACACCCTAAGAGGAGAATGTCATCACCATGTAATCTCAGAGCTCTTGACTTGTATATGTCACCCTAGAGGGGAAACGACATTTGGTCTGCCTTTCTCGTGGCTGAGCAGGTGCTTGTACTTATGGGGGGTTGGGAAGGTACTCATGTGACTGGCCGTATCTACTGCTAGAACTCAGCGTGCCCTGAGTTGGAAAGGCTGGGGATTAGAGATCAATAAACTTAGTCATCAGATGGGTTCCTATCTGCCCTTGGTGCCAACTTGGAGAACGTCACCACACGTAGACTTTTGATTTCCCACTTGTCCAGCTGTGACCAAACTCTGACTCCTGAATGCTCATGTGTAAATCCCCTGCTTCTTTGCTATGGTCTTTCCCTTTCGGGCACAGTCTTACCATCAGTGGAGAATTACCAGCAAAATAGAAGAAGACTAGGACCCTTAGCACTCTTTGGCTTTGCCAACTTTGTCATCACTACCTTCTCTGCATCTTAAATGGCCTGGCACTATCATTTTCATCTGGGGAGCCTCTTCAATATCCTGGTGATGTCTCAAGTCATTAGGTAAGAAAGGGTCCACTGAATGTCACCTTCCTGGGGCTAAGGCCAGTGTATTTATGTTTCTCATAATTCATGGCTTTTCTGGCATATCTCCAAATGCAGCCAGAGGAGAAACACCAATTGAGCTTCAGACAACACCCAGCCTCAATTTCATCCCATCACAGCCGCGTGCTTTGGAGGGCTGAGCCTTTGTTCCTCCACTCAGAGCAGCAAGGGGAAATTTAGTCCAGGTGGTCACTGAGGATCTTTCCAACCCGGACATTCTACCATCCTGGTGCGCCTGGCTTTGAACAGGATGACTATGAGCTACTTAGGACCCTAGCTTTTGCTTCGTCTGATGGATAAGGTCATGAAGTACAGGTCTTACACATCTGTAGCTAAGCCTTTATGGAAATTATCTGCCCGGATACTGGCTTTGGTTTTCATGTGGATCAAACCAGGTCTGATCTATGCATGATAATGATCGGTTATGGTGGCCATATGTCCTGGGTTTCCCTGGACAGCCTTGATTTTAAATATTCAGTCCCATTGACAGGCCTAGTGTCAAATCATCTATCCCAATTTTTGATTCAAAAAAGATGGTCACCACATGGCAAATACATCTTCACCCTATGGTACAGATGGCTTATCTTCACCCTCCCACAAAAGCCCTGCCTTCCTCTGGGCTCCCCTCCAGTCACTGCGAGGCCTCCCTTCTAGACTTCCCATGCCTGTGTCCTGCCAGGGGCAACAATTGTTTCATCTCCATATTCCCAGCACTGCACATATGAAAGGACATTTTTCAGGGGTCTGTTACATTGCACAATAAAAATCTTCTGAAAAATTGGGGGCATATTGTTTTTTAAATTAGAATCTCTTAAATAGAACCAGAGAACTTGATACACAGAGAAGAAATCACATACTTTTTCTTTTTCTTTTTTTCTTTTCTGTCCCTCCTCCCACCCCCAATTCTCTCAGATCTTCTGAAAGATCTGGACCTGCAGATGTCAATTGTTGGAGGGGAGTGGGCCCTGGAAAAAGATTTTCTGAGCTAGAAGGAACTCCTTCTGTCTACCCATGGCCATGGATCTGAGACACAAGGAGAGAGAATCCACATTTTAAATCTTCCAGGAATGTTGCCAGTCAGTTCTGCAGCCATATAATCCTTTGCACATATATCTCTAAATTGCAGCATCTCAAGTGTTTTGTGAATTAATGAAGGAAAATACTTTGGGGAGATACAAGGTAGAAGGAATCCATTGTATGGTTCTGAAGTTAGCCTCAGCCCCCTGTCTTGGGTTTGTTTGGACTGGCTGCTTTTAGTACCAACTTCATTCTTCTGGTACTTTCTTTTCCCTGGTTTCTTTAGATATGCGTATTTCCGAGTCCCTCCAACTCGGATTCCACTCAGTCTGTCAATTGACCCAATTGCCTTGACCCAATGCTATCAGTACCTTTCCTCACATCCAGGGCAGAATTGGGGCTCCTTACCTTACCACTCCCCAGACCTCTCATGGTTTGCTCACCATCTCTCAGGTTGCATCCCAGCTCTTCAAAGACCATTCACCAACACATCTTACCTCAGTTCATCCAGAAGTCCATTTTTTCCACTGTTGCTGATCTCTGAACAACACCTCCCACCCCTCCAAGTCTTTGTACAAACTTGTGTCTGAGGATGTGTATTCTACCTTCAAACACTGTGGCAATCCTTGTACGTCTTTTAAACCCAACCTTGATCATCTCTTTGACTATGAAGTCTTCTCTCACTTGTGAGGATAGATGATGACGATAATGATGACAACAATCATAATGATGATGATAAAGCTTGCATGTGTTTAGCAGGTACTAAGTGCAGGGTTGGGTGCTAAGTGTTTGGTCCACTTTATCTAATATTACACTTTATAGCAGAAGAAAAATCAAAAGGTCAACCTCAGAATGACTTAGAAAGCAAGCCCAAGGAGAAACATCTAAAATAGGGCAGAATTGAGCTTAGGATCCAAATCTCTGTCTGACCTCAAAGCCCAGACCATTTCATACGTCACAGAACCCCAAGGAACACTCCCTTTACTGCACGTAAAGCAGCTTAAGCTTGGTGCACAGCCCTGAGTATCTTGAGGACTGTGGCTTTGTCCTGTAGATATCCCCTTCATTAGCCTTCCACATGGTCCCTGACACATGGTAGACATGAAGCAGAGGTACTAAGTGAATGGGCCCATGCTCACTCCTTCTTCTGGCTTTATTTCTGCCCAGAGGAACCTCTCAGTGGGATATATCCACCATCCAGCCAGATCTGTGAATATATCCAAGGCTCTCACCCCAAAGGGGCCACCATGATCTCTGGGCACCAGCATGAATCCAGGCCTTCTGTTGTTTAGGACATAAATGGAAATACGCCAGACTCTGGGCTGATGGAGAAGTTTGAAAACCTCCTCCTTCCAGATAAGTCAGTGTCCAGAGCGGGCAAACACCGAGTGAATTTAAAGAGAACACACAGAGTCCTGGCTGACTGAAGCAACTGCTTCCCTATTGGCTGAGGGGCAGTTTTCCTGGCCCAGGAACGCTGTTTTCCCTCTTACTGGAGATGGGCTCTCAAATTTTCACCAAGAAGAGGCCTGATGCCTAAGAAGCCTCCTGCACCGAATGAGTTAGCAAAACACACACATCAATCAATGAAGGGCAATAGTAGGTCTGCTTCCAATCTGACCCCCTTCAGCCAGTACCACCCAAGCACTTATCCACCTGGACAGAGGTGATTGACAACTGTGCCTGGTTTTCTCTGGGAAATGCTCCATTCCCACAGTGGCTGTGTGCGTTGAGAGGGTCTAGTCAGTTCACCTGAAAGGTTGGGTTTATGAACACATTCTGTCTCCAACACATGTTTGCCCTTGCCTCCCTCATCTTACTCCAGGACAAGGCCCTCTGATAGTCCTGAAGGTTCTCTCAGCTCTGACTCATTGATCAGCTCCATCTCAGTGGCCCCTTTAGACACACAATCTCATTGAGATCCACACATTCTGCTGGGCTGGTCTCTGTGATGGCAGCTGCGGGCTCTCTGGAACTGTTTGTACCTACCTGAGTCCCTTGGAGAAGGTTTCAAACACTGTAAATCCAACACACCTGCTGACCACCTACTGTGTGCTGGTGATTATACTAGGAGACATAAAAACTATCTGGAGTTTTAGAATCTTAAATCCCACGTCGAGTAGAAATACAAACCAAGCCTAGGAGCTGTGCGATCACAGTGGCTGTGTGTGTGCATCCGTAGCTCCTCATTAGATTTTCAGGAAGAGGAAAGATTTCTGGCAGAAGGACTGAAGCAAGGCCTGTGGATATAAGTAAGCAGAGAAGGCCACAGGAAAGGGGCCACGTGGGACCTGAAAGTTCAAGGCTTTGTCCAAACCCAGATCTCACAGCAGATGTGAGAGATAGACCACAATCTAAAGCCGGAGAAAGCAGGGGTAAGGTGTGTTTGGAGGCCCTTTCCCTATGCTAATAAAGCTGTGCTTCCTTTTCTATCGATACACCCCTGGCTCTGCTGGATTCCAGAATCCTATAGATAAGATGGGAATTTGGGTCATGGTGATCTCCAGGACCCGATACTGGTCCTGGCCCATGGCAGGTGTCCAGGAACTGTGACTGGAAGAATGACCACATTAATATAAGCAGCAGCTGGTCCTCTGCTAGCAGCCTTGTGTGCATTATCTCACTGAATCTTCTCACCAGGATGGGGAGACACAGGATGAGGGTCAATATGGCATGATTCCCTGAGCATGGGGGCTGGATGGTGGCTGGCCTTGGCTTTCGTTCTGACTCACTTTCCCACTATGAGTGCGTATGAGCATATCCTCCTCTCTAACCTCAGACACTTTGTTTGTTAAAGAGGACAATGAATTGTCCACTTAGAAAAAAATTGTACTTACAGTGACACGTTGTAGGTACCCAATAAGCAGGTGCTAAAATAACTTCCCCATTTTCCAGAGCTGCTTGGACTGGGGCAGCCACCTGTGGGAAAAGCCACCAGTACAGGTGTGAGTGAGAATCCGATGTGCTGCTGTCACATGGAGTCCTTCATGGATTATGATGATGCACCAGCTTTCTCCATGTTTGCCCTTTACGAGTGCCTGATGTGTGTAGGTAGGATGCCCGTGGCACAGTGACCTCCCACTGGTCCCGTTTTAGAGATAATGGAAAGCAGGCATTGAGACAAGAGGGTTTAGCTACTTATAATTTAAGGTATTTTCAGATTCTCACATGAACTAATATTATAGCTCTCAAAACATTCTTTCACTTATGTGACGACGAATGCCTGGGTGCAGGTCAGGAACATAGCTTGTCTCTGAATCCCCCCTTGTTTCTCACAGTGTTAGGCATGAGTGATGGTCCTTTGAAATGTTCCCAAGAGTTCCTGCACACCGAAGAGCAGATCTACCAACTGGTAAATCGGATGCTCCACCAAGAAGAGGGTTCTTGTCATTTAAGTTATTCTGACAAAATAAAGTTTTGATGTCATAATCGATTCGTGTTTCTCTTATATCACTAATCTAATTCCCTATATGACCTTCTCCCAGAATTTACATACATGCAACTGGAAACACACACACACTCACACACACACACACACACAGAAATCATCTATCTTATTATGGAAAAACCAATTGAAAATATCTCCACCAAACTTCTATCTAGGCTGGTCTGAAAGGTTTCTGTTTGGTTAAGGAGCACCATGATTACTTACAGTGGAAGGTAAGGTTGGCTCTCCCCTGTGGACTTCACACTGCTGGAACCAATGGATAAACATGCCAACAAAATAGCTCCTGGGAAGATAGACAGCCAGACCCCCTCCCACCTGAGCTGTCAGGAAAGGACTTAGGACAGAGCAGGTGACCACCAGCTTCAGCCTCCTGGTGGCTTTGTGGCATCATACCCACCCTTTTGCCCCTCTAGTCCTCACCTACCTCTTCTGTAAGGGGGATCAGACTATCTTTTAGTTCCTGGTGGCTAATTTCCTTTTATTTAAAGTGAGCTATATTTTGGGCATTGAGAGCAGGTAATTTTATTCTTTGGTTCAAACAACCAGTAGGAAGTAGAAATCCAGAGAAGGGGCAGATATCCACCATTCGGGTGTCTCAAAGGGACTTGGGAATTCTGTACTGTCTTCCTTGCTCTCAAATCATATAAGATCTTTATTAAGCAAAGTTGAAACTAACTTAAGACAGATGCATGTCCTTTAGGAAGAAACAAAATAAACCTAACTACAATATAACGTGAACAGGAAAAAAAGGCAGATATAAAATTATTTATTCAGTGTTATTTCAAATATGTAAAATAATGTTTGCTGGAAGAATAAAGTGCAGCAAGATGTGAATAGATTTTAAACTCTTGGTGATGCAATTATGAGTAATTTGCATCTTCTTTTCTATTCAGTGTCTTCCCAATTTTTCTACAATAAGAATGAGTTATCCTTTATGATTATAAGGGAAATATATATGTATATATAGATAGATATTTGATATAGATGGTAGAGATAGAGATAGAAATGGAGATAGATATAGAGATAGAGATAGAGACACAGACACAGATACATACATTTTTTTACACACAAAGTGGGCTGATTGGCACTTCCTGAGCTGGTTTAAATAAGAGCATGTGACAACTCTGCTTTCTGAACGGGGCTGAATTTTCCATGAAAAAACAAACCTAAAGTCAAAGACACAAAGAGAAAGTGAAAAACCGAGCTGCTGGTAACCCATTCACTTAACACGTACTGAGGGTCACCCATGCTGACGGGCCCTGAAGACGTTCCCATTCTCAGGGGACCCTCCACCCCCTCAAGTCCCCAGGGCTAGCCATCCCTGCGACAGTAGTGAGGTTTCCCTCCAGCCCAACATCCCACGCACCCCTCTTGACACTCTGTGACCAGAAGAGCTGCCAGGGCCTTGGAGGTACAGAGCTTCGAGGATGCCCTTCCCATCTTCAGTGAGGCTGCCTTGTCTGCAGGGAGGCTGCAGGTGGTGTTTGCAAATGGCCATGATGCTAAGCTCCTGGATATGGAGTTCAAAGGGGTGTGCATGTGGGTGGCACAGTGCAGGCAGGAGGTGGCTATGCCTCTCAGCACATGTTGGAGCAGATGAGGGCACCGCATCCAGCCTTGCAGAGAGCCTTCCTCTCTGTCCATTTTCTCACCCACGTGTAGTTGCCTGGTGGGGTTTCAAGGTTAACACAGCAGATCGATAGCATCCAATGAACTTTCTGTCACCCTGGAAGTCCGGGTCCACCTCTGCCTCTTTCTGGTCCATGAGTCACGCATCCTGGTGTGCAGGCCTGAAGGAGGGAGCCCTTTGCCAAATCGCCACTGTCCCTCATCCAGGCTCCTCCCTCCGCCAGTCTCCCATCGCTGGGAGACTGGAACCCTTGGACTCATCGCTCACATTCTGGCTGAGTCACACAGAGGGCCAGGGTTTCAATGCCGGGTCAGCTCCCAGAACCCAGGACGGGGGCACAGTAGGGGGCTCCCTGGCAGTCTTCAGCTTGGACCCAGAAAACTCTGGCTCCTGGGCCCCAGCCCCCCCGTGGCCAGCGCCTTCCCCCAGGAGCGCAGCAGGCCGAGCTGCGGCCATGCGTGACTGCGCCAGGCCTCACACAGCTGAGCTGAGCTGGAAGCCTCCGCGACACATTCCTGGTTTCAAGTTCACTTTCCCTGCCTGGTTCTGATTAGCGCTGCGAGTTTCCAAGCCTTAATTGTGGAGCTCCGGCTGCAGGGAGGGCTGCCCGGGGCAGCCAGCTGCCAACCAGGTTGCAAAGGACGAGATCTCTCAGAGTCACCCTTTATGGCCCGGACCTGGTTGTTCACTGGCTTCTCAAAAGCAAACAAACTGAAGTAAAACCACAAACTTTGGAAGGCAGGAGGCTGGACATCTGCTCCGTCACTGGGGACAGACGTGGGGCAGATTGAAAGTCGGATCTGTTGGTAAACATGGACTTCCTTCACTGTGTGCCACTCACGTTGCTTTCAGTGGAGCCCTGTGGCTGATGGTCTGGGCTTTGGCATCAGCACCAAGCCCAGGACATACACACCTGAAAGGGTGGGTCAGAGAGGTCTCCGGGTCCTCTCAGGAGGAGATACAGGTCAGGGTCAGTCCTGAAATGCCAGTCAAGGAGGAGTTTGATGGGTGCACTGGAGGTGCTTGGCCAGGTAAGCCCTGGGCCAGCTCAGGTAGAAGAGGGGTCCTGCTGTCCCTCAGACCACCTCAGGGAGGTGGAGTCAGGCCACCGGGCACTGCAGCCAGGGGAAGGGTGTGATGAAGTCAGAGATGAGGGGCCAATGCAATGATTGGTCCAGGCCCCTGAGTCAACACTACCCCCACCCACCAGCCACGGAGTCCACAGTGTTCAGTCGTCTGACTGTTTTGCATTAAGTTCGTATCGCTTTGTGAGTGGCCTTAGGCAGGGAGGAGGGTCTGAGCCACAGCCTTTTGAGTCATTTTCATCACCTGATCCACTCACTCATTTATCCATTCAATTAGGTAGCAACCTTTTGCAATGTGGACTCCATGCTGGAAACTGGGTATCAGTGTGATATGTACAGAGGTGACCAAAACATGGTCCTAACCAACATACAACTTTGCCAACCCATGATTGACACAACCCAGCTCTCATGAAAATTACGTCAGTGGGGCAAACACCGGGAAAGAGTCAGATACTCCCACAGCCTGGCAGGCACTGGGGTCGGGATGTGCAGGGTGCTAGGGACCCAGGAAAGGCAGTCCCCACCCTAGCTTGTGCTCAGGGATGCTTCCACAGCACGTTTGAACTGATTTCTAAGGATGAGGGGGAGTTTTCCAGGCGAAGAATGACAAGAGGATATTCCTGGTGAGAGGAGTCGCGTGTGCAAAGCCTTGCAGGGCCCATGAAAGGCTTGGAGGCAGAACTTCTTAGGCGCCCGAAGGGTGTGCAAGGGGATGAAGTTGTTAAGGGAAGTAGGGAGTCATGGGTCCAGAGAGACCTGTGTCATCATGCTAAGGAGATGGCCCTTCTTTCCGAAAGAAGGAGAATCCTCGTATGTTTAACACGAATGTCCCGAGGATCCACTGCATTTATCCCTCTCTCTCTGCAAGCCAGGAGGAGCCTGGGTGGAAAGAGGGAGGCTGGAAGCAGCAATGCCATGGAGGAGGCTACGTCCCGGGTCCCAGGGATAAGAGACAGGGCAGCATGAGTGTGGATGAGCAAGATGAGGCCACGGGAGAGACATGGCAGAGTGGCGGTCCATGGGACTTAGACTTGGGGACTGTTTAGCCAACGGGAGGTGAGGGAAACCACGTAGGAAGTAGAAGATGTCCCCAGTCTTCAGGGGAGGTGCCCTCTGCTGAGTGATGGAGGCCAGATGCCCAGGTTATGTGCCTCATGATTACAGTCATCGGTCTTCCTTCACACGGGAAGGCCCCTCCCTCCCTCACCCAGGCTGCCTGGAGCCACGGCTGTCAGTCACACTACCAGCAGGCCCCTGAAGTCATTCGCACACTCCTCGGTGAGCTGGATGGCTTCCCTTCCCTGTGAGAATAAATGAAGAAACCCGACTCCTCCGGGTGCCATATTTGTGTTCCTGTGTGAGGAGATTGTTTTTTCTTTTTTACATCTGTGTGTACGTTAAACAGCAAGAAGAAAGTCGTGAAACTCAAGGAGTTTCCCCAAAAGTAAATCAATTTGCGGTTGACTGTGCTGCGGAATTTGTTTGCAAACCTACGAGAGTGCAGCGAGCTTAAAAAAGATGCAGTTGGATGAGCCTGCAAAGTTTTGGAAAGTTCTTTGAACACATGTAAACATGATATGTGTAAGCAAATGTTTAACTTGCCTTTTTTACTTCTACAAATTATATTATGAAATCAGACGTCTGTGACTTCTTAAGAATGTCAAATCAGTGTGTTCCTTCAAAACAGATAATTGCCTCGTGCTGCTCCGTTTCCAGGCTCCGGGGCTGGGAAGGGTGCGTTTGCAGCCTGACAATGAATAAAAGCCTGTCGGCACCGTGGGCTTACACAATGTAGGTGGTGAGGAGCAGGACGCTGGGGCTCACAGGGGGCTGGGCTCATGGACACAGACAACTGCCCTCCAGAGAAGGAGGAAAGCACACCTCCCGGCCTCCTCTCCCAGGACCCCATGTAGTGGGATGATCCCCGCGCTCCCTCAGGAGTCACCTCTCCTGGGGAAGGATGCATGGCGCAAAATGAATGAGACCTCATAGCGGAACCAGCACTACTTTCACAACGTTGCACTTGGAGAATGAGGATGGGAACAGCTAGAATTAAACTGCCCCTTTCTGGGACCAAACTCGATGAAATTTGCCAGATTAGTATTTACAAGCGCCACTGATGAGTGGCCTGGGTCAACTGATGGGCCACACTTGTACCATCACTGGGAGAGTGCATCACTGTACTTTGGACAGAAGATGCTGAAGATACACCGCATGTGAGCATTGTACGCCCACACACACAATGAAGCTGTTATTACCAGACACTTCTACCAACATCGTCACCACTCCTGGGAAGACATCCTCTGGCACGGTTGCTGGGCTCTTCATGAAGTCAATGCCTAGACTCACCTCTGCACTCTAAGATCTCCCTCCACACCCCACGCCCAGACCTGACTCCTGCGGATGCTAATAGTAACATGTTGCATTCCAGGGGACAGGGGACCACACAGCGCTTAATATGCAAGTAAGCATTAATTTGATTCTTTGGGTGCAAAACAATGTCAATGGGGCCATTATAATGCATATGCTACCGCTCTGGAGCCCAATTAAATCCAAGTGTTATTGGTATCTTGCATTATCCATAGCAGCTGTGTGCATGATAGATTATTGGGGATGCAGTTCATAGCGCCGTACATTATTTATTCCCAATTTATTAGCTGTTTGTTGTTGTGGCATTGGAGAGGCTGTTTTACACGGAAAGTAAGCTCGCATTAAAGAAATAGGCGGCATGTCTTGGTTTAGAAATTGTAAAACCACAAAGCTGCCACTTTCCCAAAGTCTGACAGGGTTTTACCGGGTCTCTGGGACTGGAGCACACATCACTGACACCTGTTAAGTGTCTTCTGGGTGCTGATGTATGTTCCAGAAGGTCAACTGGCTCATTCAACGGACAGAATTGTTGCTGAATAAATATTCTTGAAGGCACAGACCTGAGATACGAGTGCTCTGCCTTCAAGGAGTTTACTGTGGACAGAGGAACCTTCTCTCTTTCTCTCTCTTTGTCTGTCTGTCTGTGTCTCCCTCTCTTTCAACACTCATTGAAGGAGAGAGAGACAGAGAGTGTGAGAGAGAGAATGACGAATGGATAAATATCCTTGGTTTACAGATGAGGGTGTTCTGATACCTTGAGGAAAGGAAGTGACTCAACTAAGGTCACTCAACCAGTGAAGGAACAGATGGGGGAAGAAGTTAGCATTTGGTAACCCCAATATGGGACCTTTACCCATTGCTTCCCTAAAGAGTGACAGGTACATAGATCAATGAGCTGGTTGCATAGCTCCCAAGGTCAATAAGACCCTTGTTTAGAGAATGCAGGTCATGACTTTTCCATGCTCCTGACACTCTTTAGCCAACAGGAGGCAGTAAAAGGATGACATTTGAGTTGGTGTCACATGGGGAGGGGTCCCAGTCACCTCCCTCTCTTGAGGAGATCTGTTTTAACTTCAGGACCCCAGGGGATATCCCTCTACCTATTACAAATATTTTCCTAACTTAAAAACTAAAATTATGATGCCTCTCATAGTTGATGAAATGACTGGGCTGTGTGGATATGCTGATGTGGGTTGGCATCTTTTAGGAGGGGGCTTCTCACCTCTCCAAGACCCAGTCTTTATCCTGTAAAAGGAAGCACTGCCCACATTAGAAGGTGCAGGAGAATGGAAGGAGACAGTACCTGGGAGCCCACAATGCAGGCCATGCACCTGTCAGGTGACTTGTCATCGATGACAAGGTTGTTCATAACAGAAGAAACATCCTCTGTGGTTTCTTGCTGGTGTCACATCTACCTAGAAAGGCTCCCATTCTCCTCTTTCTCAGAGGCACTACCAGGATCCCACAGTAACTTATCTAAACCAGGAAAGAGCCTATAAGAATCTAAGCCAGTCTTTGGTTTGGCTTGTGAGAGCCAGTTACACCTCTCCCCAATTCCACAATCAGTGTGCTTATGCAGGTAGCTTGAAATTGACCATGGCAGAAGTATTTATACCAAGGGAAGAGGCAATTGCTGCAGTGCAAGGCTATTTCTCCAGAGACAGCCATTGTCCAATGGGGCTCATTGACCTCAGGGAGTTTAGGAGCCATATTATTGATCTACTTGCATTTCACTCTTTAGGGAAGCAATGGGTAAATGTCCCATATTGGGCTTGCCAAACTCTAGCTTCGTCCCCCAATGGCTCCCTGTGCCCAGGCTTTATGTGTTTATCAAACAATAATGGTCTAGTGTCCTTGGTACCGTTTGGTTATTTAAAGGGAGGCACTCTCAACCTTTGGGGGAAGTCTGAGCAGGTGTTCCCCAGTAGGTTGGTTCAAGTAGATTTTAAGATGCATCACCTCCCAAGGACACTTCAGAACATGGGGCCTGTTCAGCCAGTTCTACCTGGTCTGTCATCAGCACAGGTTTTCCTTTAAAATTTCAAAAGCAGAGACCCCTATGGCTGGTTGACCAGGGTCCCTGCCAAGAGCAGTTCTCAGGGAGAATGCACAGAAGTGAGTTCCTCACTGGAATCAGGCCGCCTCCTCCAAGACAGGGAGGGAACGCGACTATTTCCAGATGACATTTTTGCAGACACATCAGTTCAGAGCAGAAGAGCCCTCTGCCCTGATATCAAAAGACACCGCGATGGGGGATGGGAGAGAATGAAATCACTGCTAATGGCAGTTCCATGAACTACATTTTTTTAAAATCATCAAAATCATTTGCAGCTGCTCTGGGGTTTCAGGAATGGGGTCACCTTTTGTCACCATTACCAGATCTGTGATCTCTAAGCAAAGCAAAAAGAGTCAAATGGAAAACTAACTACACACAAAACTGTGCTCCTACATTGAATACTCATACTGTGTTAAGAAACAAACAAAAAAATACACACCAGAAAGTTCCAGCCACTTGGATTTGTGGGTTAGGGAGTAGACCAGAAACTTTGGGCGACTGTGTCATTCTTCTAATAAGAATCACAGGCAGGTATGAGAAAGTAAATTAGGTTTTGTCTGACTCCTCCAATACACAACCCCCTCTATACACACACACACACATTTCTCTAAATGACAGGATCACTGCGTTATCTGAATCAACAGAAAAATTCTAGGTGCGTGTTCTGACAAAACAATTCTTAGAACATTCCCATGTCAAGAGACAATGTCCTGGACCAGAGTGGCTCAGCTGGTTGCAGGTTCAATTCCTGGTCAAGGGCACAAGGTGGGGTTGCAGGCTCAATCTCCAGTGGGGGCATGTAGGAGGCAGCTGATCAGTGTTTCATTCTCCCATCAATGTTGCTCTCTCTCTCCTTCTCTTTTCCTCTTTTCTTATCTCAAATGAATACATATATATATATATATATATCGAGAGAGAGAGAGAGAGAGAGAGAGAGTCAATATAGAGAACACTGTTTTTATCCTATAACTAGTGGACTTACAGACTCTTTTTTTGTTTTATTAAGACAATGGGGTAGAATATTGACATCAAACTCTTCTGGAAACAAATATTCAAACAAAACAATTGGGACATATGGTTCCTATACTGATTGCATGCATTTCTCACACTTACGTTTATAAATAGAAAGGAACTAAGCCCAATTATCTTTCTCTCCTCCTCCTCTTTTCCTCCTCCTCCTCCTCCCTCCTCCTCCTTCTTCTCATCATCATCCTCGTGGTAGTGTACCTTCAGAATCTTGTTGAGTTTCTTTTCTGTATAAACCACAGAAGAACCTTCTCTCCTCTGTTCACCAGCCATAACTCACAGATGTCTTAGAACTTTCCTCTGGAGAATGAGTACAAAAGAGAGAAGCCACTTCTGCTCATCCTACCAAAGTCCAAACTTAAAAGAGGGCTCATTTCCAGGAAGTCACTAGAGGCTTTGAAGCAAGGAAGGAGAACTTCCTCTGACTCCAAGAAACACGTGCGCTGCTCATGTCCCTACCACGTCCTTCTCCTGCTTCGTCGCACCCAGTCATGCAATTGCATATTTTACACACAGCTCAAACCGGCCTCTTTGCACAGTGCCCTCTAATAGGGAATTAATGCTGTAGACTGAGCTCAGGCATTCCCAATGCAGTTAAAAAAAGAACTCCGTGGTTGGGTTCGGCTGGGGCGGTATTGCTCCCCAGTTAATGTAATCATATTACAAGTGCTTGTATTAAAATCATATGCAAGATGAAAATTGGTCTGAATGGCAGCAGCTTACAGACAAAGAAAGATCTGTGAGTTGTCATAATCGGTAAAGAAATGTTGATGGGGAAAAAATACTGACAGACACCCATACTCATGCACACATGCATAGAGAACCCATGGAGTGTGCAAGGGCATTTGCAAAGGTACACATGGGTTTCTGCCAAAGCTTCTCTCCAGATGCACACCTCTGAGGGACACAGATGGCCTTGGCCATAGAGTGCGCTGGTCAGCTGTGGAGCCCTCAGACCTTGCCCAACCAGGGCTATGCCACGTCCAGCTGTAGCGATCGGATACCATACTTTCATTCATCCTCTGGGACTTGGCCAGGCAGGACCTGGATGGTTGCCACTGGAGATCCAATGACTTCCTGGTGTGGTCCTGGTTTTTGTTGGCAGTTCAGCTCTGTTGTTTTATATGCTCCTGCGGTAGGAATTAAGTCTATCAAAACTTCAAAGTTTCTCGTACTATTGGACCTGCAAACACAAAGGCGCCTCCTGCAAGCGCCCCTTCTCCCTTTCCACAAAGAGTATCAGGCTTTTTCTATGTTATTCTACTTCAAACATGCTGTCCTGAGACCAGGAGGGTGAAATGTAAGGGTTTCTCAGCAGGACTCCCTGCAGACCTGAAGCCACGCCTGGGTCTCCCATTGTCCCTCAAGGACAGACTTGGCAAAGAGGCCAGGAGAAGCCTCGCAGCCCAGCCTGGTGTGTGAGCAAGTCAGATGCAGGAGGTACCCACTGGTGAAGATTTCAAGCACTTCAGGACTGTCACAGACATGCCATGGACCTCCTGGAGCCGGGGCAAGAGCGACAGTGGGAGTGGAGTTGTCCATGGCTCATTTTCCTACTCAACCCACTGTGTCTTGGGCTGTTGTCAACTTGACTCTTCCATCCTGGCTTTCATGGGAGGACCTATCTCAGAACAGACAGCTTCATCCCTGCAGCAAACAGTGAACTTGGGAAGGAAGACAGTGGACAGGAAGCCTGAAACCGTTGGCATGGCAAAGGCTGGAAAGCGTGCTGGACCACACCGGGAGATGCCTTCCCACTCGCACAAAAGAAAAGTATTTTCCCTGACAGACCACAACCAAATGGTTCGAAGACTTTGGAAGCTTCCTGTCTTCTTTTTTTTCTTTTTTTTTTGTTCATCAGTCTAAAATTTTCTTAGTGGTTAGAAGAATAGGTCCACCTATATTTTCTTTTTCCACTTGATTTATTATTATTATTATTATTATTATTATTATTATTATTTTGGAGTTCCTATAATAGACCAATTAGCATGGTTAAATATTCTGGTGAAAGTGGATTTGGAAATGGTTTTAATTAATGACTGTAGCTACTGCAGATTCAGCAAAAGCAGAGCCTTTTTGATGTGTGTGTGCTGGGGGAGGGGCACATTGCACTTGTGGCAATTGCTTTCTGGATTTTATTATTCTCCCTCCCATTATACATTTCTCAGTATTCGGTCTGGCTCCTCTTTAAAAAATGTAGCGATTTCCTCCTAAATGATGTCATCGTATGAAAGACCAGAGCTTTGCAAACTTGAATTTAGCGACGGGAATCCCCAGCATTTATATGTGTGTTAACATGAGTGTAAAAAACGATGCGGATTAGCTAGGCAGCTACAGCTCTGATTTCTGTTTTCTTTTTACCTTCTTGCCTTCTCTTTCTCCCTCCACTCCACCTTTCCCTCCTCTCTCTGTGGGGTGTGCAGGAGGCAACCGATCGATGATTCTCTTTCGTCATTGATGTTTCTATCTCCCTCTCCCTTCCTCTCTGAAATCAATTTAAAAAATATTTATTTACTTATTTATTTATTATATATATTTTTACTTTATTTGAAAGTTCTTTATTCTATGAAGGTATCTTTTCATTTGTAGATTTTTTTAAAGAACATAAATACATATTTTTTTTTACCTTTATTGCTGAAAGTAATACAGATGTCCCCTTTTTGTCCCCATTGACTCATTCTAGCCTACTCCCGGCCCCCACCCCAGGCCTTCCCCCCAAAAAACCTATTTTTTAAAAAGAGTGGCCATTTGTATTTGTCATCTCTCACTATTGTCACCAATCACCATCAACTGGGTGGCTGGAAGCAGCACAGAGGTACAGTCCTGAGGGACACGTGTGACGTGGGTCTCGCTGAGCTAGATCCGGGTGCTGGTGGGACTGTGTTCTTTTACGGAGGCTCCGGGGGAAAGGATGCCTCCTGGCCCTTCCCATTTCTGAAGGCCTCCCACCTTCCTGGCCAGAGGCGCCTCTGCTCCTTCAAGGCCAGAACCATGACATCTTGCTGACCCTTCTTCCCTCCCTCTGCCCACACTCTGAGGTTACCGAGTTTAAGGACCTTCCTGGCACACTTAGCGCCCAAACGGATAATCCAAGGTGATCTCCCCTCTCAAGTTCTTTAACTTTACACCCGCTAAGTCCTCTTTCCCACCAAAGGGGACCTAGTCACAGTCCCGATAGGACAGGGGCATCGTTAGGGAACCACGACTCTTCCCATCACGGCAGGTCATCACGGAGACTCAGTGGCTGTCTCCACATGGCGGCTCCCTGGGCCGCACCTCCCTTTGCTCCTCCTTGCTCAGCGGATGGCACACACACATGTACAGGAGCCGCTTCGTGATGACTCAGAAGCAGCTCTCCCATCCTCGGGTCAGACCTCCACTCCTGTCATGGCCCCTGCATGGGTCTCCCCCCGTGCCAGACCTTGTCCATCTCCGCATTCGCCCTGTACTCCCTGGCCCCATGCCTTCATTCACTCCAGCTCTTTTTGTTATGCCCACCCCCTTTCTTAATTACATATCCCAAATTCCACCTGTTCTTTGAGGCTTACTGTAAATGGCACCTCCTCTAGGGAGCCTTTCAGGGGTTACCCTAATGGGAGAAGGATTTTTCTAAGTCAGGTGTTGATAAACTATGGCCCGTAGACCAAGTCCACCTGTCACCTGTTTCGGGAACTGGAAGGTATTAGAGTCCAGGAAGGCCCCTTCTTCTCTGTATTGTCTACAGCTGCTCTCATGCTATGACAGCCAAGTTAAGATGCTGGGGCAGAGACACGGTGACCAGCAGAGTGAAAACTACTGACCCATTTCTGACCCTTTTCAGGAAAAAGCAATTGCTAACCCCTGCTATGAGCCATGAACCCGTGATTATGTTGTGAGTAATTTCTATGGCATGGTTTGAATGCTGAATGCTGCTTTTGCTCTTGGTAGTGTGTGTGTGTGCACACGTGCACATGCATGTGTGATGGTGTGTGTATTTGTGCATGTGCTATCCCACCATGGGCGAGATGATTCCATTCAGCACAGGAGACTCCATCTTGTTGGGAAGCACTGAAAAGACGACAGCTTCTGTCATCAGAAAGAGGTGTTCCCTGTGCAACCTTGGGCAAACTGCTCAACCTCTCGGATTTTTAGTTTCTTCATGTGTAGCAACGAGGGTACCACTACCTGCTCAGCGAACCTCTCTGAGGGTCCGAATGAGCAAAGTGTTCTCTGTTCTAGCACAGTGCGTGGCATATAGTAGGTCCTTTCTACCAGGGAGAAACACGTTCCCGTTTCTCCTGCATCTCATCCATGCCACGCTCACAAGGGCCAGCATCTCCTGGAGGCCCCGTGCCTCCTGACATTGAACCTGAAGCAGCCAGCTCTCAGAAATTGGTTGACATAGAAATCCTGACATTGAACCTGAAGCAGCCAACTCTCAGAAAGGGGGTGTAGTAGTCCACCGTGGACTCAGGCCTCACTCATTTCGCCGAGTGAGCCTCCTGCTGCTGAAAAGTTCCCGTCATTAGGGCCTGGGCTAGGCTCCAGCGGGTGCCCTGGAGAGCAGAGGTTCTTCTCCCATTACCAGCCTCCTCAGCCAGCCTGTCCCCCCAGGACTATGATCTTATAAACATCAGGCCGTCCTCAGGGGGCATCCGCTGAGGGCCCCCCATTGATTCCAGATGGAGAAGAGATAGTTCGGAGGAACAAATGTTAATTTTCTCTCTTCAGTGAGAAAAACACAGCAATAGCACTATCACAGACAACAACACCTAAAAGCCTCCTGGAAACCGCGACTAGGAGAGCAGGCAGGGTACTCAGGGCTGGGGCCAGGAGCACATTGATGCCTGTGGCATGTCCTTTGGAGACCTGACCAGGGCCAGGTGGGGACCAGGGGCGGGGCAGGCTCCGGTGGCTTCCGGGGCAGGAGGAGAAGTGCCAGCAAACAACCAAGTGGCAATCTTTGCTCAGAAGCCGACTCTTGGAAATGTTTTAGCTACTTAATTTCCTCCTATGGGCTGTGCAGCTACTCGGAGAAAACCCCAGTGGACTCCCATACAACGCTGTGCTTTTCCGGGGCAGGCACACAGCCCATCTGCTGAGCTCCTGGCATCCGTTCCTCTTTCCAGTGGAGAACTTTCCAGGGCCTAAGCCTCGGCCGAGGCTCACGTCAGGAATGGCAATCCCTGGCCTCACCCTCAGATCCCCACCTACACACAGCCACCACAGCCACGCCATGGTTCATTGCAATCACATGGAACAGGGATGCGATTTGTTTTCATATCTAAATGCATATGTAGCCCTACATACAATTCAATCAGTACCAGAGGCACCTCGAAGTATCTGAGACAGCCTGGGCCGAGATTGAGACAATGAGGGCATACGACTCATTCAATCACTCTCCAGCTCTGTGGTTTTGAACAAATCTCACAGCCTCTCTGAGCCACAATTCCATCAACAGAGGTGGGGCATCGATCCTCACTGCCTGTGATGGTAGCAAGTGCCTGTAAAAGGGCTGACGAGTCCAAGACAGCTGTGCAGAGGGCATCTGCTCCTTTCATGATTGCTGTTGAGATGAACCATCCTACTCCTCTCCGCCTGCATTAAAGGGTGAAGGAGATATGGCTCATTGGCTGAGCATCGACCTATGAACCAGGAGGTCATGGTTCAGGTCAGGCCACATGCCTGGCTTGCTGGTTCTATCCCCAGTGTGGAGTGTACAGTAGGCATCCGATCAATGATTATCTCTCATCATTGATGTTTCTATCTCTCTCTCCCTCTCTGAAATCAATAAAGATATATTTTTTTAAAATTATCGAACGAGGGAGAGACGCCATACTGTGTGTGAAAAGGCTCATTGGATGAAGAGGTATAACACTGGCAGCAGTTTAAATGTTGTTTCTGTGAGAGAGGAACAGTTGCCACCTAAAAAAGGAAATGTGAATAGCATGTGTGTGGGCACATCGGCGGGAGCAGTGTCTGTGCCGGACTCAGCGGAGCGTGGCGTTGGGGTGGCGACGAGGCCTGTGAGCATGTTCCCCTGAGTAATTTGGCCACTAGACTCACTGGATGGGCAACTGAGGGACTTAAAAAATCATCAAGGTGGGAGTAGAATTCTATGGCAGCAAATAATAAAAATACAAGGATAATATTACTTCTAAAGCTCACTTCGTACCAGACACTGGTTCAAAATTTTGTGTGTGAGAGTTAACTCACATGACTTAAGTAGAGAGAATACAAGAACACCTGGGTTCCAAGTGCCTGCAGATACTTCCTTTTGTCCATTCACCCAACATGTGCACGCACATGCTCATGTGTGCACAAATACACACACATACTCACGTGCCTGTCAAGTAGCCTGAACACATAAATACTGGTCATGTGCCTTCCCAAAGGCTCTGTTGCTGGCAGTGAAGGGCAGCCTAATTAATAAAATTGGCCCTGGGTGCCCCTATGGCCTGGACTGGGGAGTCTCGCGGGGGAATAGTCATGGTATTTCTAGTTCAATGGGTTCCCCAAGAGGTGACCCCTCAGGCTCTCCATGGTGCACTCTGCACCATGTTGCCAAAAGCCGAAAGCAGAGGGTGCGCCTCACCGGACCATCTCTACCTCTGAGCTACAGTCTCCAAGAGCCTCCTGTGTCCTCACATTGGCTTTCTGCTGCAGTGCCACAAACCACTGAAAAGTCAGTCAACATCAAGCAGATCCCACCTACAGGGGAACCTTGTTTCTCGAATTTAATTTGTCCCACAAATCTGCCCAAAATAATTTTTTCCCATTAGAAATACTGTAAATTGAATGAATCCACTCCAGACCCTGAAACGATTCCCGCTTTTAACCTCTCTTATATGCCGGCATGGCTATTGTACTGTTTAATCTATAAACATCTTAAGAACAAAACAGGACATGAAATGTAAATGAAAATTTAACAACAAAAAGGAAATGTATAGTAAAAAAATGAAAATTTAATAATAATTATAAGCAGCAAAAAACATGAAAATATTCACAGCCCAGCATCCTGAGATGTTAACAGTGCCAAACGGACTCATATTCATACATTCTCTCCTTTGTTTGCCACCTGAGAGACGCATGACTGATCCTGCAGGTGTTAGCATGGAAGGGCTGTCAGGTTGAGAAGTAAATTGTCCAAGATGGGAGACATTCGAGAATTGAGGTTCCACTGTACAGGCTCCCGGCTCTGTAGGTCTCTTCTGACCTGTGTCACCAGGTCCTCGACTCGGGGTCTCAGGAGGTTCAGTGTCCAAATGCTGAGGCCTTTACACCCAACAACGACCGTTGGTCAAACAAACAAGCTCCCATGCAGTAAATATGGAGCATTTACCGTCAGCCAGGCTCATTCCATCAACTCTCTAACTTGCTATCTTTAAGATCTGATGAGGTTGCATTACTGTGTCTCACCTACAGACAAGGACACTGAGCCTCTGAGTGGGTGAGTAGCGCTGAGTGGCAGGCAGGTGAGAAGTGGTCCAGAATGGGTTTGAACCCTTAACTATCACACTGAAGAAGACGCAGTGCCCTCGGCATGGGGTCCAGGCAGGCACACCCCGAGGGAGCTTGTGGGGCAGACAGGTCCTCTGCAGGCAAACTGCCAGCCTGCATGTGGGTCGGGAGGGTCTGTATTCCTCTGACCTGACCTGGTCTCTGGGCCCCTTTAAGGCAGAGGAGGAGGGAAGGGGGGTGTGGCCCCTGTGCCCTCACAGGCACAAGCATCTGAAGGCCTGAGCTTGGAATGCAGGGAAGATCTGCTCATCCCTCTCAATGTAGCCTTCCTCAAGGCTCTTCAGCCATGGTGCCATGGGGCAGGTCTCAGGGCATCTAGCTGGTTGTTACTCTTTGACCTTCTCACTGATTCATTCATCCATCAATCCATCCATTCATCCATCCATCCATCCATCCATCCATCCATCCATCCATCCATCTATTCATTCAACCACACTCTGTGGAAGCCTCTTTGTGTCAGGTTCCATGCTCTGTGTCTCGGATGACTCGGGCACCGTCCATCACCTCCAGCCACTCGTAAGCATGTGGAGGAGATGAAGATCCCAGGACACCATTGTGATAGAGGTAGAGACAGCTCAGGTGGAAGCTCAGGCACAGCAGTGGAGAGGGGAGCCAGGGAGCTCTTTTGGGGAAAGGGTGGGCTTTGTGAGAGAGGGAGGGGGCGTAGGGGGCATTCTCGGGGGCGGGGAGGCGATCCTTGTCTTAAACCTTAGAGGATGAGTTGCCCAGCAGAACAAACAGATGAGTAATGGTGCAGAAGCCTGAAAGCAGCATGCTAGGGTTGGGTCCTGTAGGGAAACACGCTGCTGTGAGGGAAGGTGTGAGGCTTGGGGGGAAGGTGACGCCCACGAGACCAATAGGCAGAGACCGCAGCAGCTTGTATCTCCACGTAGACAAATGGGAGAGAGTGGACCCTGTGTATATGGAGCTATCACCTTATACACATTTCACCACGGAGACATCTGGCTCCTCACGGCCTCCCACCCCTCCCCCCGGGTGCACACCTGACCATGTGCCTGAAGAATCAGGCTCGCCTGAAGGGACAAGGGAAGAAGGGTTTGTGCATGAGACCAATCTCACAGGTGATGATGGACCTTCTCTGTTCAGTAATAAACTAAGGTACCAAGGTGTGCTTTTACCCAGTGAACACATTGACCAAATGGATGCCCAAAACAGCGTCTACTCTCATTTTTGCTTCCCTGGTGACTTTGCATTTCTCAATCCCTAATGCTTCTGTTTCACCTTAAAATGCAGGTGCTCGTGGCTGCACGTGGAGACCCTGTACAATACTTTGCCTTCCTCCCTCTTCACTGCTCCTCCCCACTCACCTCCTTTGGTGCCACCCCGGCCTTCTGGGTCCCTGGGGAAGATGTCCAGGGACCCACAGGAAGCAGTTCCTGGAAGCAGCCTGGCTGGGCATGCTCACAGCCTCAGGGTCAGGAGGGTTGGCCTTGGTGCCCACTGTGCAGGAATCTGAGCACAGCGGGATGTAGGGCAGCACAAAGGAGGCCTGGCATGGCATGCCCATGACATTGGGAGGGTCTGCATTGCAGGCCCAGCTGAACACAGAAAGGGCACATCTCAGCCTGACTTTGAACTCAGATACTTCAGGGGGAGAGAGGCCGGAGGACACAGCTGCTACCCATAGCTTCCAGGTCCCCCAGGACTGGGTTCTACCTGTGCTGGGAAGGTCGGCCTGGGCAGGTGTCTCCTCCTTTGAGTCGTGGCCACCTCCTTGTAAATGGTCACAAGCATCGCAGTGGCCTCCTGGACCCGTTGAGGGTTCAGGGAGAGAGTGGGAAGGCACTTGGACAAGTAGGTGCCTGACTCTGGCGAAGCCCAATAGAAGCCATCACTGTGATTGTTACTATTGGCAGAGGAGTCATGTGACTGAACAGGGACAGGAAGGAATTCACAATCCTAAGGAAGACACTTCCCTTCAAGGGAGGGACCCCGGACGCTGGGAGAACGTGCTCCCACAGAAGTGAGGATGTGGCTGATCCCTTTAACACTGCGGGTGCCAAGGGTGCTTTCGATTGGATAGGTCGCTGATGCTTTTTACACGAACCCTGTGAAAGGTTAAGAACTAGATCATCCCTGATTTCCAGGTTTGCTCCCTCATCTCAGGACACAGCACCCATGGCTCCTGGGTCCCCATGGGCTCCTCTCTAGTAGGCACAGGAGCCAGGTGACAGGTCAGTCACCCACAGAGGGCACAGTCCCCAGCAGCTGCTCTCCTTCCCCAGGCAGGCACTGCCAGGCCCCACTCACTGTGGGCCTTCCTGTCCCAGGGCACTGGGATGGCTTGTTCTCCACTCCTTGGGAACGCATGCAGAGTGGAGAGCAAGATGCCAGCTGGGGAACAGTGAGTTCATGTCATTCTTGCTAAGTTATGCAAAAGGCCTGCGTTAACCCCTCCAAATAGAGGTGAGCCTGCCCCCGCTGTCCTCAGTAACCAGGAGTGCCCCCTCCCCACCCACTGAGAGGTGAGCAGGACCCTGAGGGTGGATGGAGTGTGGAGAAGGAAGGAGGATGGGGTGGTTTTCCCAAAACAGAAATAAAACAGGAGAGAAAGCTCAGGACTCAGGCCCTGGGGCTTTGGAGTAGCTGGTCACAGCACCAGCCAGCCTGCCCCGTCCTCCATCCTCCACTCAGGCACACTTCTGGGAGCATCCAGTACCAGCCTGAACCCTCCCTGCAGGGCTGGGAGCAAGCAGCTTGTCCACCTCTGCCTCCTTCTAGCCATCCCTGCAGCCTGCGTAGCAAAGGAAAAAGTGCAGAGGAGAAAGTGTGGTGGAGTTTGAGCACCTACTGTGTGCGGTGTTAGTGTTCAAGAACAAGCCTGTGGGCGGAGCCTGGTCTCCTGGTGCAGAGGGGCGAGGTTTGCCTGGAAAAGGAAAGACACAGGTTGGTCTCCTTTGCTCTCAACACCTCCGTGTGGTCCAAAGAGCAGATGTTTACAGTGGTGGATGACCTGCCTACCCCACCGTGGGGGTGCCAGGCAGCTTTCCAGAGAGTCCTGTCCACACCTGCTCTCCCTCCTCCACTCCCTGCATCCTCCTCCCCGCCATGTGACCTCGCCAGAGCAGGGCAGAGCCAGTCAGCGAGGCCGAACACCCGCCCCGGAGCCCTGTGCTGAGACCCAGCCCAGCCACTGCACCTGTTCTAGTCACACCAACAATTTCCACCTGGCAACCCCCTTCCTGGGGGAATGGAGAGCAGCAGAGGGCATGTCGGGAAGGCAGGTGCCTGCAGGAGGCCTGTGCAGGCCTTGATACCGGGGCCATTACTCCATTTCTAACTGGCTGGCCCTCCGTCACCCACAAGTGGTGGCGAGGTGGGAAAATCTGAAATAAACATCAGCAATGAGGTTGAGATAACACCAAACTCCCTAGTGACTCCTTTCTTCCAGCAGGTTTAGGCTGAGAGACCTGCACCCCCTATATGTCACTAGAGGGGCTGGAGGTGGATATGGGCTGATGTCAGTCAGGCTCAGTGAGGAGCCCTCAGCTGAGCGCACTGCACCCCTGAACCATGGGCCTTCAGTGGATTTCCCAACTGTGCATCCTCAGAGCTTCCAGAGGGGCAAATGGCCAGCCTTGGGCGCCTCCTCCAGAACCCTGCTCCCAGGGTATCTTGTCTGTACCTGCAGCAAGCAGGTGGGGCAATTGCTGACCCAGAGAGAGGGCAGCCCCTTGCCCAAGGCCTGCAGGTGGATGGCAGCTGGCGCTGAGACAAAGCCCCTCCGCCCCTCCGCCCTTCAGCCAGTGTGGCCTCCTGCTGGGGGGCTTGGAAAACACTCTCTGAATTTGTTTTACAATTCATGCATTTTTCTTCCAGGGGATGCTTTTTGCTCCTATAATCTCCTGCTCCTGGGCCCAACTCCATAGCCCAGAAGGCAGGTTTACTCCCTCTCACCAGCCACCTCTAGCCCTACCCTGACATGTGCCTGTCCCCATGGGCCCCAGGCCTGCACCTGTCCGTTCAACAGCACAGCAGATGGAGGGGGTGGATTTTCCCCAGGTCAGGGGTACAGGCTCCTTCCTCTCCTACTCTCTCCCCTCCTGGTCAAAAGGTCATCCAATAGCTCATGGCCACCCTCCAGGTGAACGAAAGGCTGGTTTCCCTAGAATCCCAGGGAATCTGATGATAAGAGAGACCAGCAGGAGGGGCTGAATCGGAATGGATTCCGGGCTCCTGGAGTCACCAACGTGGCTTCTCCAAGCTCCTAGCAAGGCCTGCCGTGGGAATGCTCGATGCCTCGTCCTGACCACGTATAGTATATCCATTCTACACCACAGCGTGGAAGACACAGGACAACACGGCAGCCACAGCCACATGTGCCACCGAGCACTCCAGGGTGCCACTGCGGCCAAGGAAGCGAATGCCTACTTATAATGTATTTCTTTTTACTTTTTTAAATTACATTTTATTGGGGTGACTTTGGTCAGCATGAACATATAGGTTTCATATGTGGGTTTCTGTGTTATAAGATCTGTGTATTGTACCATGTGCCTAGCACCCAAAGCCATTCTTCTCCTATTGCCTCATGTTAGGACCCCTGCTTCCCCCCACCCCGTTTGTCTGGCAACCACCACACTGCTGTTTATATTCACAAGTTTCCATTTTATATCCCGCATATGAGTGAAAGCATATGGTTCTTAGCTTTTTCTGACTTAGTTCACGTCACTTAATGTTCTCAAGGTCATCCACGTTTCTGCAAATGGCGCTGTTTCATCCTTCCTCATGGCTGGGTAGTGTTCCGTCGTGTCCATGCACCACGGCTCCTTTAGGCAGCCCTCAACCACAAAACACTTTTTAAAAAAATATATTTTATTTATTTTTCACAGAGAGGAAGGGAGAAGGATAGAGAGTTAGAAACATCGATGAGCGAGAAACATCGATCATCTGCCTCCTGCACACCCTCTACTGGGGATGTGCCCGCAACCAAGGTACATGCCCTTGACCGGAATCAAACCTGGGACCCTTGAGTCCACAGGTCGACGCTCTACTCACTGAGCCAAACTGGTCAGGGCTACCACAGGGCACTTTTGCTATCTCCATGTCTTGGCCACCGTGAGTGATGCTGCAGTGAGCATAGGGGTGTATATATCTCTGCATATCAATGATTTTGAGTTTTGGGGGCTTATGGCATTTTAATTCATTTCTGTTTGAATGGCCACATGCGGCTAGTGGCTATGGTGTGCAATCACACTGTCTCTGAGAGACGCCACCTTCTAACAGATCTTATCTGAGTGGGGAGTTTCTCGGGAGAGGAGCAGAGACCGGCTGTGGCAGAGCATCGAGGAGCCAACTGTGGTGCAACCCATATGCACAGGGCGGGCTCTGAGGAGGGAGAGGGAGAGACATGCCAAGAGGGGGGTGGTCATCGGACGTCTTGCATGTCCTAGCAAGGAGCTTGGGCTTTTGCCTACAAGGACTGGGGACCCCCCAGAGCAGTGGCGCTTCACCTCCAGAGGCTGGGGAGCTGTGGGCTTTTCCTTTTCTCACACTTTTGCATGTAATTTCCAGTCTAATCACAGGCCCCATGGAGTCCATTTTTGGTCATGTATCTGGTTTAGAGGCCGCACCTTGAGCAGGTGGAAGGTGGCTGGAATGGGGCAGGTCTGGTAGCCCGAGGCCCAGATGCTTGAGACCGCAGAACCTCTGGTGGTAAGTTTGCCTTGCCCATCCCTGGAGCACAAGGAGCCCGTTCCGTCTCTCTCCCTTCTCCAGCCACGGGAGCCCCAACCATCTCACCGCCTGTCTCAAGCTGTGTCTTTGTGTTTGTCCTTGCAAATGAAACCAGCTGCCTGCTCAGCCCCCCCAGCCTGGATGTACCTGCAGAGATGCCCACCAGGTGTGAGCACGGGGCCCTGCCTGAGGAGGCCATGGAGGCCGCCCTTCCTGAGGCTGGCTTAGGGAGGCTTCACCCTCCATATTCATGCATCCCCTCTCTTGCCTTCAGTGGAGGGAAATGAAGAGAGATCAAAATCACACAGAGGGGGCAGAGTGTCCGCCTGCCCTTGGGCCACACCGATTACTCCCAGCAGGCTGTCCCCTTCCTGGTGTGGCGTGGGGGGCCCCCTGCTCCACCTGGAATCACCAGTCCCACCAGGGGACCAGCGTTAATTAATCCTCTGTTACTGTTGAAATTGCCTGGTCCCCAAGGACGGCCCACTGAGCAGGAATATTATTTTAAACACATACCGTAAACAACACCGCTTCTCCGGGGAGCCCGGTGCCGTGGCTTCCACCCCTTCGCGGTGGGAATCACTCCTTTTCTGTCAGCTTCTAAACTTAGCACTCCATCTCTTTGCCCTGTTCTGTAAGGTTGTATTTTTTAAAAACATCCTACGGGGGAAGGTCAGAAGGAAAGAACCACCAACAAATGCTGAATATCTTGGCTTCCCTATAAAACGATCGCTCATTGACTTACTTAAAGCATCATCAGCTACCAGTTGCCAATGATGATGAAGCTGGCACTGTTTAAGGCCATGCAGATAGAGTCTCTGTAACACGTGCACCTACCTATATAAAGCATATATTTTCTTATTTATTTAAACATGTATTTAAAATTTGACAACAACATAATATAGGCATGACTGTGCATCTGATTTTACAGGGACAGGACACAGAAAGTATAAGGAACTTGCTGGAAGTCACACAGCGGATAAGGGGCAACCGGACTGTGCACAGGCAGCGTGGCCCGGGGCCCACATCCCGAGCTTCCACGTGATACCAAGTTCCCCATTTCATTTCGTCATTCCTGAGAGAGAAATCCCGCTGGTGCGCGTTCCACATCCACCAGCCAATCTTTGGAAAGTTAAAGGCTCGCAACCTCTCTGTGGCCTTGTCCCCCTTTGCTGTCCATCTTCGATGACTTCATCGCATGCCCACAAACTTGCCTGGGACAGTGGTTCCCTCGCAGCATCAGGCCAGCACTAGGAACGAGGCTTCTTGCAAGATGGAATGGATCACTCAGAATTAGCTACTTTTTTTTGAAATTCTTAAAAAAAAAAAAAAAAAAAAAAATGACCCGCTTGCTTCCCTTTTCAAATGGCTGCAGAGAGGCTTTGGAGAGAGCATTTCTCCCCCCGTGGTTCCCCTGGGATGGCTGTGAACTTGGCAAACTTGCTGAGAATTACCCAAAAGAGCAATTTGTTCCCTAGCAAAACAAGAAAATTGTCTGGGGCAGACCCCAGGCTGCTGGCGCAGGGTCACCGCAGAGGGAAGGAGCCACTCTCCAGCGAGAGTCTGTTTGGGAAACAATTATCTTTCTTCCTTTGAATCAAAGAGTCCCAGTCCTGCGCGCCTTGTGCAGGCACGGAGATCAAATACAGCGGACGGTCTCCAAAGACTTGCTTCCTTTCAGGAAATTATTCACTGATAAGGCTGCTGGCCCAGGCAGCGCTTCCTTACAGTAACTGCTCTCTGCGCTCTGAGCGGGAGCCAGCTGGGCAGGAGCTCTTACTGCTCTTAATGATGCCTCTTCCCTCCCTCGGAGAAAGGCCCACCCTCCCCTTCACTCACATCATCCACAGATGCTCGCTGTCTCGGAGAAGTACAGGGATGCCCCGTACCCCTTCCCACGCCGATGCTCCATTTCCCGCTCACGTCAAACACGCAGAGACCAGGGCTCTGATCCCTCCAGTCCACACCCGTCCCACACCCACCTGTGCACAAGGACTAGCATCCACATCCGGCACGGGGTTTTCCAAAAAGCAGGAAAACCACCTCTTCCGTTCAGGGTCATTGATTGGCAGTGAAGGGATGTAAAGGGACGTGAGGAAATGGGACGAAGGGATCTGCAGTCCTGCTGGCAGGTGGACCCTCCCAAGTCCCATAGGAGAACTTGCTGCTCCCATTAGTGTTGCCCTCATTGGCCCAGGAAACAACAGAAAATCTTTCTCATGCATTTGTCCTCTTGGGTCCTAGAGTCGCCCTAGACGATCCAGCCTACTCCTCGCATGTCACAGGGATGGAAGCGGAGCTGCAGAGCTGGCAATGCTTCACTTGGCTTAGGCCATGTTCTGTGTAAGCCCTCGGAGCAGTGCATGGGAACGGTGATGGCGAGGGTAGCCAGGGCAAGATTGGGGCTAGGTTCTGGGGCCAGAGTAGCCCAGGGGTAGGGCCTTGGAGGGGAACCCTTCAGTGCATGGGACTCATGCACTTCCAGAGGCCAGAGGCAGGGTCCATCCCAGTAAAGACCCCCCCGCTCCAGGTGAGAGAAGGAGAGCAGAACCCCACCCAGGGCGGGGTCCAGCCAGAGTCTGCCTTCACCCACCTTTGTGTTTAGCTTCTTAGTGTTGGTGGCTCCAAGGGCAGGTTCCATAGGAAGTACTTGGCAAACAAGAAGGTGATTGCCCCTGGTTGGCAGGGGCAAGGGAGAGGGCACGCCAGGGTCCCTCTGCAGGTGGACACCATAGGTCTCTTAATTCCTTCATGAGAAAAGACATTAGCAGGGAAGTAGAAAGAGCCAGTTGTTAACTGAGTTTCAGTAATTTTCCCGTCACTGCCCCTAAGCACTCCACTCGTGTGATCATCTTCTTGAAGCCTTTTCAATAACCCTGCATGAAGTGAGAGCTGGGGCGTTGGGGGTCAGCAAGGACGGCAGCTCTCAGCTAAAGACAGACGGTCTTCATGGAGGTTGTGTCTCCCAGATCAGGCCCTACACCTGATCTCTGGTCACTTCCCCTGGCAACTGGCCTTGCAGTTTAAAAACCTCTTTCTCACATGCAGTCACCTTCGATGGACATAAACCCCCATTTCACACGAACGGAGCCTGAAAAACGTTATGGGGCGACCCATAACCCTAGAGCCGAAAGGACAGCCAGGGTTAGGAAGCCCGTGCCTTCCTTCTGCTCTGAGCCCTACCCCTGTGAGCTGTAAGGGTCGAGGACAGGAAGCAGGCTGCACTGGCTGAGCAACCTGGGAATCCAA
This sequence comes from Murina feae, assembly GCA_004026665.1. Lineage (NCBI taxonomy): Eukaryota > Metazoa > Chordata > Mammalia > Chiroptera > Vespertilionidae > Murina > Murina feae. The sequence goes on along the minus strand of PVJC01000892.1, from coordinate 12,919 downwards.
CAGATCAAGAAAGTTTTGTTTTTTTAAAAAAAAAAAAACAAGAAATAATAAAAACTTAAAATAGATATAATAAAATCACCTTTCAAGATGAACTTGACGATTGGGCAATGCATTAAATACTGAGCACCCAGCTGTCGTTACAGCGTTTCTGCTCCCTTCGAATCTTCTCTGCTTGCACGTCTCTACAGAACATAGAACAGGTATCAGGTAACTCAACATCGCTGTTGTAATGTTTGTTTTCTCTCCTGAATCTCCAGCAAATAAAAAATCATGTATACATTCTGTAACCGTTAAGTAAACCTGATCAGAGGATCTAATTTCAGTGAAAATGCCTTTCTTCTGAGACACACACACACACACACACACACACACACACAGAGGAGTTAGAGTAAGAAAGAGAACAGCATTTTCAAAGCAACAAGGAAATGACCACAACCCCAAACCACAAACTATGAAGACTTTCTGCCAAATGCAATGAAACTGGAACCTTGGTGTGGAAGGACAGACCTCTTCAGACCTCAGGCACAAGGCAGTTTGCTCCGGAGGCCCTGGAACCTTGCTCTCACAGTCCCGAGCACGCCCTCCCAGGCTGATTGCAGCTAGAGCTGAGAATTAGACACAGAGGGGAAGAAATAACACAGGACAAAGTTGTTTCTCTCCACTACTCTTGTGCCTCAAGATAGGCAAAGTAGGTGGAGCTGAAAGAGACGTACGGGTGTGCGGTCTCGATTTTCTGCGGTTCTGTCTCCTGGCCAAGGAACAGGGGCGAGAGTCAGGTAAGGTGCTGAAGGGAGAGGGAATCACAGTCCATATAACATAGCGCAAGCAGCTGTGGTCCAGGGCTTCTTCGTGGGATGCTCAGGAGGCACCTGAACGCCAGAAACTGATGCTTTCAACAAAACACTAGCCCAGAAAGCAGCGCTGCTTCTATCTGAAGATGAGTAAATATCAGGGAGCAAGCAGCAGAGCTTTCAAAAAATTATGAAGAAAGAAAGGACAAGAGGGACAAATTAGGTTGAAATACATGTACAAATATAATGTGCACCTGTGGGGTCCCTTGGTCTGGCCTGCTCTCCATCAAAATCCAGGACCCCTCTGGGGATGTCAGATTGTCAGGCCCAATCTCTACAGGCTGATACAGACATATATATTAGAAGCCCAGTGCACTCGGGGGGGGGGTGGTCTTTCAGCCTGGCCTGCACCCTCCTGCAGTCCGGGAACCCTCAGGGGATGTCTGACTGCCAGCTAATTCCTGATCCCCACTGGGAGTGGGCCTAAGCTGGCAGTCAGACACCATTAGTACTGCCACAGAGGCAGGAGTGGCTCCCGCCACAGCTACTGTGCTCACCAGCCATGAGCCTGGCCTCTGGCTGAGCCGCACTCCCCCTGTGGGAATCCACTGACCACCAGGGGGAAGCTCCTGCATTGAGCATCTGCCCCCTGGTGATCAGTGCACATTGTAGTGACCAGTCGTTCAGCATCTAGCCGAAACCAGCTCTCCGACATCCCCTGAGATGGCATAGGTTAGGTCACAGGATGCCACCAGTGCATGATTGGGGCTGGGGAGGGACACAGGAGGTTGGCCAGCTAGGGAGGGACTAGAGGAGGGCTCCAGGGCATGTTTGGCCTATCTTGCTCAGTCCCGATTGGCCAGACCCCAGCAGCAAGCTAACCTACCAATCAGAGCATCTGCCCCCTGGTTGTCAGTATATGTTATAGTGTCTGGTCAGCCAATTGACCGTCTGCCCCCTCGTGGCCAGTGCACATCATAGTGAACAGTAGAGCTGCCTTAACATATCATTAGCATATTATGCTTTGATTGGTTGAATGGCCAACCAGCTGACTGGACACTTAGCATATTAGGCTCTCATTATATAGGATATATTCACATATATGAGGAATTAGTCTTAGAAACAAATAAAGAGTTTGGGGAAATTGAAGATAATTGATGCTTTGGGAAAAAAAATTCAAGAAAGCAATACAATGGATGGTTAGGATGAAAGAAAGATGGCGGAGCTCAGGAAAATGAATGCAAGAGCAAAATGAAATGCTTACAGAGATAAAAAATACATTTAAAAAAAAAAAAAAACAGAAAATGTCAGAATAACCCAACTAAAACAGAAATAGCAGCATGTGCCATGCCCTTGGGAAGGGTACAGTCCCTTTGCTGGACAAGCTGGAAGATGAGTTCCTGCAGGGCCAGCAGTGGCTCTGTGGGCAGAGGGAGAGGTAGTGTGTGGACACAGAGCACAGCTGGTCGAGAGGTCAGCACCGAAGACCACAGGAAAACAGCCAGTGCTCTAAGAAAACTTCATGTTTACATAAAGACTTGAATTTAGAGATTAACAACACATAGTTGGGAGCCTTGGACCAGTGGCTTAGTTGGTTAGAGCATAATCCCAATAAATCAAGGTTGCAGGTTCAATCTCTGGTCAGGGCACATACAAAAATCAACCAATGAATGCATACATACGTGGAACAACAAACTGATGTTTCTCTCTCTTTCTCTCTTCCTCTGTCTCTAAAATCTCTATATACCCTATATAACAAAAGCCTAATATGCAAATCAACCAAACGGTGGAACAACTGGTCATCATGACATGTACTGACCATCAGGGGACAGGCGCTCAATGCAGGAGCTGCTCCCAGCCTGCAGGCCCCAGGCCAGCCAAGGCAGGTGCCAGTCCCAGTCGGGGACTCCCAATCATCCTGCCAGTCAGCCTACAAATTGGCCCTTACCACTGGCCAGGCCTGGGAACCCCACCCATATATGAATTTCATGTACTGGGCCTCTAGTAAAAGGCTAATATGCTAAGTGTCCATCTAACTAGTAGCTATGACATGCACTGACCACCAGGAGGGAGATAGTCAATGCAGAAGCTGCCAGGCTGCAGTGACTTGGCAGGGGCGGTTCTCAGGTGATGCACCCTGAAGCCAGAGAGGAAGGAGCCTGATTCCTCGTGGGGCTGCCCAATTCCACCTTTGGCTGTGGGTTATGTTGTTGCTGAGGCATTGTCGGTCCAGAATCTGGTTTACTACACACTTGCATTTGTGTTCCACACCCTGTATGACAGCAACTTTGCAGAGTGCCCTCTCCCACTCCGGGATTCCTCAGGGGATGTCGGAGAGGCAGTTTCAGCCCAATCCCTGAAGGCCAGACCGAGGGACCCCGCCTGCCAAATAGACCCTGCTCACTCCACAGATGCCCTTTGAACCATGGTGCCACATCAGGTGTCTTCACAGCAAAAGCCAGTGTCATGAGACCAGAAAGCAGTGCATCCAGGGATCTTGGGAAGCCATATACACCTCCAGATTTAATGTTCACCTAATGCTCATGGGTGTGGAGTCCTGCTCTTGGCAGCAAAATGTAGTGAATTCTGTCAAGTCAGGGAACCATCACAACCACTGGTGTGCCAAACACACATATGAGGGTTCTGTCATCTTTCAACCCTGGGATTCCCTTTGCTTCAGCCATGATCTTGTTAGAGAATACACTGCTAGTTCCTAATTCACAGACGGAATCCCTTGGTATCCCAACCTTTGTCCCTTCCAAAACCGTTCACATGCTGTCCTCCAAGAGAGTGCTATGTCTACTGATCAAATCACATATTATATTAGATTTCCTCTATTCTTTATATCCTCACCAGATGAACAGAGGGTTGCTGTCACCAAACCCGTAGTACAGTTTATCCCATTCCCCTGCAGTGTATTTTTTGTAAAGAAATTTAATTGAGGGAAAAGCACCCTATCAGGAAACAAAAATGTCTACAAAATACAACCTTAACCAACTATGTCTCCCTCTCCACCCACCTGCATGCCAACCATGCTTTGGATAACCCATGGATGGGATCTTTAGCATAAAGACTTGGGGGTAGTCCTTCTTCATCTTCTCTGTTTCCCTCAAAGTTCCTCCCTGAATCTATTGGTTCAACACATTCTATTTCTAAATCTATTTCTTCCTCCAATAAACTATAATTTTCTTCTTAGCAAAATACTCCAACATCCTTCATGTAGAGGAGCCATTCACAAAAAGTCTCAAAAACTCAAGAACAACCCTGACCGGTTTGGCTCAGTGGATAGAGTGTCAACCTGTGGACTAAAAGGTCCCAGGTTCGATTCCGGTCAAGGGCATGCACCTTGGTTGCGGGCACATCCCCAGTAGGAAGTGTGCAGGAGGCAGCAGATCAATGTTTCTCTCTCATTGATGATTCTAACTATCTCTCTCTCTTCCTCTCTGTAAAAAATCAATAAAATATATTTTTAAAAAAACACAAAAACTCAAGAACTTTAGAAATGAGCTCTTGGGGAAAAAATGAGAGATTAAAACAAAGAATTTAGAAATAGAGAAAACAAATTAGAAGGGCTTGTACTGGGAATTAAATCTGCTAGAATATTGAGCTTGGAATAATAAACTGTGGGATTTATGGTCACAGCATAAAACATATATGTTATAAACTTTGGAAATACAAAAGCAACAATATAACAACAACAACAACAAATCCCAAATGGTGTGATGGAAAGTGAGAGAAACATATTTTTGCAAATACCTCCACATTTTATGGTAAAGAGTCAATATAAATTATTAAAAGTTTTATTTATGGTGACTTTTAAAGACAATAAAATTCCAATAATTTCCAAATTCCAATTGATTTCACTCTTCTTCTTTGTAAATAAATCTGGGCATTGAGGGCAAAACAAATTTGTGAAGAGACATTTACCTTATAGTTCAGCAATTACTACAATTTCACACCAGCTTTTTCTACTTTATTATGCAAACGAGAGCCTGGTGCACAAAATTCATGCACGGGTAGGGTCCCTTGGCTTAGCCGGTGATCAGGACCCATTGGGGCCTTCTGGTTACTGGCCAGGCCCTCCCTTCCCCAGTTGCAGGATGCTGGCTGGGGCCTTCCTTCATTCTGAGCCACCCTCTGGTGGCCAGCACCCATCATAGAGAGCAATGAAACTCCTGATCTCCCTGTTGAATTCTCAAGGGGACACTTTGCATATTAGCCAAAGTGCAATTATTTTTTTAAATCCTAAAAAATAGTCTGTATAATAAGTGCAATCTATTTTGGAAATCACTTTCACCTAGATTCCTACCTGTACATCTGGATGTGGTCATCTAGCCTTTGCCAAGGTGTTCCCATTGCAAGGGTGTTGGCAATGATATCAACCGACTATGAAGAGTCATTTTTTAGATGAAAGCATTTTAGGAACTTAATTGTTTTTTCTTATAGTTGTTGTATCACACACATATTTTTAAATATGAGAACGCATGCATGTATTTTATAAACCAATACACAAGGATAGGCTATTTTACCAACTGAATCATTGGCTTTTGGGCATTAAGTACATATGTCATACAAGACACTCCAGTTGTTTCTAAGAAGAAGTCCCATCTATCCAGGTAAGTGAGGAGAAAGAAAGCACAGATACGATGAAGACTAGTGATGCAGCAGAAAATAAAGAAAGTGACAGCCTTGAGTTTGGTTCGGGGATGACATGTCCTTGGAGGGGACAGGCTTGAAGCCCAGCACTTCACAAGAGGAGCCCAAGGCCATGTCCGGTGGTCACTGAGGGATGAGTAGAGAGAGGCAAGCGTGGAAAGACAAGGGGAGCTTAATAGGATGCAGGGAAGCATCCAGTGGAAACAGCTCCAAGGGGACTTTCTGTGGGAAGGAAGTTGTCACGCGTGACCATGGCTGGTGGAGAAGAGGGCCAAACCCTCAGCACATACCTTACAGCTCGCTCTCTCTCAGCCAGGCCTTTTCCTCACTTTCAAAACCTCTTTCTTAAAAAAAAATAAATAGAAAAAAATCAGCACTTCCCCCTTGTTTTGTGCAAAGTTTAGAGCAAACATTGTCTGTGAAACACACAGAAGGAACTAAATCTTCTCCAAGAGGCAGTTTGGGAAATTAAACATTGATTGGATGGCACCCAGAAAGCTTAGGGAAAACCAATCATCAACGTCTCAAACTCATTACAGGGACGGGGGATTAGAGGTTTTTAGGGTTGCCAGACCTAAGCCAAACCCTTTCCCAGACATGTATTTCTCTCTGACATAATCTATCTAGAGAAGGAGGATAAAACAAACAACTCACAACAGCAAAACAAAGATAGATTATACAGTGTCATAGACTTCCGATGAATCGCCATCCGAAATCTGCTTTCTATAGAAATCATGTGGAGCCAGCGTCGTAGCCTGGTGAGGCTATCTAGAGTTAGTGGACAAGGGTACCAACAACCTTGGCACAAACAGAACCAAATTCTCCAATGGAACCGAAAGTTTCAACTTCAATTAATCTGTAAAAGGAAAAACCAAGGAGGACATTTCAAAAATTCACAACCCTATGAAAGGAACTGTGTAGCGCTGTGGGTAAATGCATGGAGCAGAGGAGAGACGCCAAGAGGATGGGCAGAAAAGGCCAAGGAGAAGCCAGTGTCTCTGCCCATTTCTGGGGCTGCGTTGAATGGTCACAGATGCCAGGATGCGATGAGGATCAAATGGATGCTCTCTCCTTAGACGTCAGCCTATTTCAATCTGCACCCAGGTTCATGGCCACTCCTTGGCCAGAATGACTTTGAGAGTGAGTCACACCTTTTATGGTGTGTTATCAGCTGGAGTCTTTCATTGGAGAGGACCAGGCTCCCCAAGCAGCCATATCTGTGGCAAAGAGAGAGAGAAGCTCATGTGTGTGTTTCTGGGATGGGGACAGTATCTCAGTGTTGCACACAGAATCCCCAAGGAAGCTTCCTAGGGGCTCAATGTCTCCAGAAAGGCAGGCAACCTGCTCTGGGCTTCCTCTCTGTTCCTTCCCTCTGGCATAGTTTGGCCCCATCCCTTTCCAGGTGTGGCACTTGCCCCTAATTGATCCTCACTACCACCCCTTTTGCAATAAGGATTAGATGGGAATCTGTTTTTAATAACTAGCCAGGAAATGGAAATGGGAGGGGCCTGGCCCCGAGAAGGTGCCCAGAGAGAGAAGCTAGCATTACTGCGGTCAGACATGAAGCAGATTTGTTCAATGGCATGCTGTAACTTGGCCATCCCTGGGAAAAGTTGGAGGGCTCACCTCAAAGTGCAACTTCAAATTCAGAAATCGCCTGCCCTGCCCCGAGTGTGGGATTGCAGTGCCCGCGCCCTGCCTTTTATAAAACCACATGCTTGGCTACTCAGCAGCCAAACATTCAGCTCGGGAGCCCTGGCACATGTTGATGGGAGAGGGAAATGTGCTTTTATTTACTTTTCTCCCCGTCTCTTCGCCCTTCGGGGGGAAGCGCGGCGCTGAGTTGATGCTAAGCGAAGGCAAGAGGGCAGCTGCTGCTTTCACAGGGTGGGAGCGACTATTAATTTTTTCCTCTGAGTTCGAACCGTCGCCTTAAATTGAATGAGGAAGAACCAAATTGATTCTGCTAAAGTGGAAACCCATTCAAAACGCTGAGGTTTGAATAACACTCGGATGCTGATCTCTGTGTGGCTTAGGAACACGCTGCATCTGTCTTCCTTTCCACTTAGAGTGACTTTCCAAGCAACTGTTCAAAGGCCAGGCCTCTCAACCCATGGGAGCCACGTGCCTCTCTCCCAGGTCTCCTTCCTCCTCTCTCCCTGGCTACACTGCTAGCCCCCAACATCCTCTTCTGGGTACAAGGATGCATTCACCTGGAATCTTTCAGCTGCAAGTGACAGAGGTTTAAATTTGACCTCAGGTAACCACTGAGCGAGGGGCTGGCTTCAAGCAGAGCTGAATCCAGCCACACAAATGAAACTTGTAAGGATGTACCTTTTTTCCATCGCTCCAGTTTCCCCTGTGCTGGTTTCTGTCTTAGTCAACTTTATATCATCGTGGCAAAGATGACATCAGAGAAAGAGAACCTCTTTCCAGCAACACCCTAGGGCCAGTTCTCATGCCTGTGGTCTAGGTCCCATGATCATCCTGAAAGCTGACTGTCCCGGCTTGTGTCATGGACCCCTCCCCGGAGCTAGGGTGGTTCCATTGAGAAGCATATGGCTGGAGCCTCAGGAGAGAATGTGGATGGGATGTTGGTCTAACACTAACCAAACCAAACAAAGATATTCAAGACAACAGCCCCGTCAACTGTGGCCTCCTCCATGGGATTTTGGATGAATTGCCTTGGTAAACAGACAACCAGCCCAACCACCCAGTTTATGGTTGTGATTAACGACATTTTGACTTTTGGTGGCCACATTATACAGTGTGTATCCCGTCTTCTGTCTCCCTCTTCTCTTCCTCTCCAGAGCAACCCGGGGCGGGCACACTGGGCACAAGTCACACAGGTGATGGTGTGAATTCTTCTTTTTCCTTCCTCAGAGACCCAAGCACAGAAACAAAGTTTCTGAGAGGCACAAATCTTAACTTGAAAAATAGGCATGGTAATATGGACCACAGAGTGCTAGTGTGAGAATTATTATGCATTAGAAGTTATATGATTTTACACAGGCACCACACACACACACCACTCAGTACACTGCCCAGTGCAAAGATTGAGTTCCTTAAGGATTGGACTCACCCAATTAACCAATTTGTTTTTCTAGAAGCATTGAAAACAATGTACTGTGCACAGGTAGTTCTTAATGTTTATTGGCTGAATAAAAGCATCATTTAATGGGGGGTGGGGGGGAGGATAACTTGTTTTTAGAGTATCTGTGTACCTAGCTGGGGGGAAATAAAAGCAACCACTACAGTATCTGGTTTAACCTCCTTTGCCCATTCATGCTGTTTTTAGAATATAGAGTAGAACTGGCAAATGCACCCAAGGCTTGATGGCACTTAATGGCTCCTAGGCGGAGATGTTGATGCATTGCTAATCTCAGACTGTGAGGTCATCACATATTTTGGCAAATGCTGGGTCACCTGACCTGGCAGAATGGTGGAAGTGAGCAAGCACTGGGCTAGGGCTTAGGAGTTCAGGTGACATTCAAGCATCACCTCCACCATTTAACCCGGGAGCTTGGGCCATGATTCTCATCATGGCCTCACCTTTCCAATGGAGATGCTAATGCTTGTGTCAGGATGTCTTGTAAGATCAAGGTCACTGATGCCTGTTAGATGATTTGCGAGATGCTGACGGACTCCTCTGCTCCATCGTGACTCAGTTTCTCCAGTTTTCATGTGAGGAAATGGGGCTAATTCAAAACTTTAATAACTTGTCTTAGGGCTGAATGAAAGACATGCTGTAAAAATATTGTAAACACACACAAATAATTTCAGAATTAGTATCGTCTCTTCCTACAGTTAGTGATGAATGGGAAAGAGACATCAATCAACGAGTAGGTGATTGACAATTTTAATGAGTGTTGTTTGACTTGAAAAACAGACCCAGGCCCAAATTTAGACATGACTGAACTTAGGTCCACCGGATATTGTTTTAAACGTTATGGTAAGATTTCAGGCATCTGGATGTTGTCTTCTCCATTAGAGCAAGGACACCTAAAAGATAATTCTAAGAGTGTCTTTCCCCCCTCAGGTGGCCTTTTCCTTTAAAGCCAGTCTCTTCCCATTGTCACCATGATTAACCCTTTATTTTACAAACCCTCTGAAAGAGCCGTGAGGTGTTGGTAGAACACTGCTTCAGGAATTAGAGGTAACAATGGTTCATAGCTAAACAACCTTGGCCAGGTGAGCAAATGACCTTGAACTTTGGTTTTCTCATCTGAAGCAGGGAGCCGATCACTCCATGTTCATGTCTGTGGCTTTCTTTTTCCAAATTGAGAGACTTGTTACCAAATACCCTTCCAAAGTGTCTGAGTCATGAAAAATGAGGACATTTTGAGAAACTGTACAGCATGAGAGGGGATTAAGGAGCTGTGACTATTAAATACTAGGGGCCTGGTGCACAAAAATTTGTGCACTCGGCGGGGTGGGGGGTGGGGGTTCCCTCAGCCGGGCCTGTGCCCTCTTGTAGTCTGGGGCACCTGGGGGGTGAGATCCACCTGCTGGCCTGCCTGGCGGGGCTGAGGGCCATTTTCAGGCTGCTCGCAGCCCCTTCAGGGTTCGTGCACTGGGGGTTGGGAGGGCTGGTGAGTGCAGGCCTGGACGTTTCCCACTAGAGGGCCCACGATCGCACATGCCTGGTGGGCCCCCACTGCTGAGGGGACACACCTGGTGCAGAGCTGGGTGGCGAGCCAGGGGCAGAGGCTGGTGCAGGATCCCTTGGTGGGGCCCTGCTGCTGAGCGAACACACCCGGAGTGGAGCCGGACAGCGGACTGGCTTCGGATTCTCCGCATTGTGCAGCAGATGCTCCCGCACACCCTGTGGAGGCCCCCGGGAGGCAAACGAAGGCAGCAGACCCTGGACAGGTGCTCCTGGACGCCCCGAGGAGGCCTCAGGCCAGAACCCCCGCCCCCCCACTGAGCTGACACGACTGGCACAGCTGTGCCGGTTGCAGAGGCTCCCAGTGCAGAGCCGCCCTGCCAGCCTCCATCTTGGCTGGGTTAATTTGCATACAGCTGCTCTGATTGGCTGGTGGGCGTGGCTTTGCTTCCCAAAGAAACGGTCAATTTCAATATTACACTTTTATTAGTTTAGATAATTGAAACACTGTTGCTTTAAGCTGAGGCCTAGGCATGAAGCCTCCTGTTTGTTTCAGCTCCGTGGCTTCTATAACTGAAACATTGTTACCGTGAGCAGAGGCTCAGCCAGCCTAGGCAGGCAGTTGCAACAGAAGCCTCTGGTTTGCTCTATCTCCATGGCTGCCGGCCTCCATCTTGGCTGGGTTAGTTTACATATAGCTGCTCTGGTTGTCTGGGAGGCGTGGCTTGGCTGGTGGGCATGGCTTATGTGTCTCGGGTAATGGTCAATTTGCATATTACTCTTTTATTATATTAGATATATTTTTTAAAAATTTTGGTTGGTTAGAGCATCCTCCTTGGCAGAAAGTGCCCAGCCTGGCTGGCCCCTCCCCCATGGGGGTACAGATCCTGTCAGATGGATCCAAGCCCTCCAGGCTCCCGCCATTTCTGCCCTGACCCACCAGGCTACTTGCTGGTGACATTAAAACTTCACGGAACAGCTCTAGCCAGCTTGGCTCGGTGGAGAGAGCATTGGCCTGTGGACTGAAGCGTCCTGAGATCAATCCCTGGTCAAGGCACGTACAAGAACATGAAGCCGCCAGTGAGCGCATAGAGACCCAGAGCAACAAATGGGTGTTTCTAAGCCAATTTAAAAAGTTAAAAAAAATAATAATAATAGTTTCAAATGTGAGTACCCCTACCCATGGGAACAACTTTTTGTTTGTTTGTTTAAAATGTATTTTATTGATTTTTTTCAGAGAGGAAGGGAGAGGGATAGAGAGTCAGAAACATCACATTGACGAGAGAGAAACATTGATCAGCTGTCTCCTGCACCCCCCACACTGAGGATAAGCCCACAACCAAGGTACATGCCCTTGACCAGGATCGAACCTGGGATCCTTCAGTCGGCAGGCGGACACTCTATCTATCCACTGAGCCAAACCGGTCAGGGCTAAAAATATATTTTATTGATTTTTTTTTACAGAGAGGAAGAGTGAGAGATAGAGAGTTAGAAACATAGATGAGAGAGAAACATTGATCAGCTGCCTCCTAAACACCTCTTACTGGGGATGTGCCCAGAACCGAGGTCCATGCCCTTGACCAGAATCGAACCCGGGACCCTTCAGTCCGCAGGCCGACGCTCTATCCATTGAGCCAAGTTGGCTAGAGCTGGTCTGTGAGGTTTTAATATCACCCAAGTAGCCGAGTCTTCCCTGTGGGTCAGGGCAGAAACGGTGGGAGCCTAGAGGGCTAGGATCCATCCGAGGGGCCCTGCACCCCCACGGGGGAGGGGCCAGCCAGGCTGGGCGCTTCCTGCCAGGGTCTGAGGTCAGAGACAGTGAGGACACAGCTGCTCGGGAAGTTTCCCAAACCCTGTGCACAGGCCCCAGTGAAGGTGTGATTGTGGCCGTGGGACTGGGGGCCTTGGGCTGTGGGAGGAGCCAGCAGCTGTAGAGCCACAGCCTCCTCAGGGTGCTCCATGACTTTACTTCTTTGGGCCTATTTTTTGTTTTTAATATATTTTTTATAGATTTTTTAGAGAGAGGGAGGGAAAGGGAGAGAGAGAGATAGAAACATCAATGATGAGAATTGCTGATCAGCTGCCTGCTGCATGCCCCCTCCTGGGGATTGAGCCGATAACCCCAGGCCTGTGCCCTGGACCAGAATCAAACCCGGGATCTTTCAGTCCACAGGCCGACGCTGTATCCACTGAGCCATACCTGCTAGGCCCTTTGGGCCTCTTTGAAACCGGAGGAGTCTCCTGGTGGGTTAGCCACCGTCTTCCCTGCTGATGAGGGTGTAACAACTTGAACGTGGGGCCACACCACCAGAGTTTGGAAATCACCACTTTCCTCTTGTGCTATGAGGTCACACACACAAACAAACAAACAACAAACCCCAAAGAAAGCAGAGCTGAGGGATTCCTGTAGCCATCCCTCGGCTTTCCTGTTCACAGTGACTTTTTTGTTGTTGTTTTTAATATATTTTGTTGATTTCTTTTTCAGAGAGGAAGGGCGAGGGATAGAGAGTCAGAAACACTGACGATGAGAGAGAAACATCCATCAGCTGCCTCCTGCACAACCCCTACTGGGGATGTGCCCACAACCAAGGTACATGCCCTTGACTGGAATCGAACCTGGGACCCTTCAGTCTGCAGGCCGACGCTCTATCCACTGAGCCACACTGGCCAGGGCCACAGAGACTTTTTAAAAATTCAGATATGCTCACTCATATTAATTAACAAAATAAGCTGGTGAACAGAGTGGGCCCAGGGACATGGAACAGAGTGTGGAATCTCAGAGGGAAGGTAGGGGAGGGTGGGTAGGTGGGAGGTAACCAACCAAGGACTTTGTGTGCTTACAGTATATGCTTGGCGCATAGACACA